>JAJMDO010000009.1:150855-185871 GCA_030573635.1 Blastobotrys ciferrii | reverse complement strand
CAAATGGCCGATGATGTAGCACACATTAGTAGCAGTGTGTTTGTGCTCTTTTCTAAACACCAAAGGAACTAGCTCTACGAGGCCTGTTCCTGTTTCCACGAAACACTATTTTAAACTTTATACTCTCCGGCTGCTCGAATCCTCGAAGTGGACCTCTCAGTGAGAGTGCTACTCATCCCATGATCTTCCTTATTTCCCAAGACAAGGGAAATGGAATTTTAGAGGCCATTATGTCCCTAGAACCCAGGAAGCAGGGTCTGGGGTCTGGACTCTGGGCTTCCCCCGCCAGAGAGACTATCAGTCGCTTCATCCCAACAAAGTGTGGTTTCTGAGTCATTGTTAGAGTCCACGAAGTTGACCAACCCCCAGAACGCTGTCCATCGTCTCATACTGTGTCTGTATTAGAAGGAATAATATTATACAATTTATGAAGATTATGCCGCGGTGGCAGTAGCAGTAGCAGCAGCTTCAGCAGCCTTTTGGATTGTCTTAGGAGGTACGATAAAGTCCATGTAGCAAGTGAGTAATCCGACGAACGCAGTCACACATGTCACCCAGGCGGGTTGTGAGCTTTCAGTTGGCTTCTTATTCTTGGGCTCGTTTAAATAAGTTTGAATAGCGGTGAAAACACCAACCCAAGCCAACAACCTATTGGCGGTTAGAACGTGTTCAATCCATTCCCTCTTCCTTTATACTCACTTGTTTCTCATAAACATCGCAGCCAATGGCAACGTGTTGGAAAACATTGCCGTGGCATCTCGCGATTCCTTCGTCATATGCACATAACTACCTTATTAGCATCCTCTCAAAAACACCTCATGTCATCTACTCACGGAACAACCAAGTCCTCGCGTCGTTTGTCTCCCTGTTGCGGTGCCATTGTCTCTGTAAATCCCTACAACTCAACGTCTCTCCCACGATGAAATCCTCCCCCACTTGAAATACCTTCCCAAAAGGGCAACCCTAACCCTACTCCTATAGACAGTGGATTGTTTTAAGTCACAATTCACCAATTGTTACGAGACCTATACGTATACTAATGTCCCCATACCTCCTGGATGGGGTCAGTAGCATCCAAATTTTGTCTTACGGTACAACCCAAAATCCACGAAGCGGACCCCGGGGTTTGGGACGTACTCCCAGAATAATCGTACTTTGTAGCAGTGGTTATTTGAACACTTTTTCCCCGCCTCCAAGATCTACTAGTCTCAGAAGATATTCGCGAAGCAGACCCTGAAAGTCTGGGTATGCCCACAGTGAAGTGGTTAACGGATGGAGGATGTATTAAGTTAGATAGGTACAATTTCGTGTTTCGTGGAAGGGGTCTATAACAATCCAGTGGGAAATTTGTTGAAGTCGACTTGATCTTTAATTTCGTTGCCATCAGCTTTGTATGATATTCGGAGACGGAGTTTGATGACAGCACCGGGGTTTCCGGTGACTTTCATTTGTTGAGTGGCACTAGCGCCTGGTGCAAGGGAGGAAGAGGATAAGCCGTGAAGTTGGAGTTTCTGCGATTTTGGTACGGCAACCTGAAGGACGAGGTCTGAGATGTTGGTTGTCGTGCTAGTGTTGGAAAATTTGGCAACAACTGACGCCGCACCAGGGGTGTCATTCTTTAGTGGCTGTAGGTGGATGCTCATTCCGTTGTTGGAGTAGGCCTGTATGGGCTCGTATTCCTCACTTTGTGGGATCGGCGTGCTTCCCAAACCTCCGAGCAAGTCAGTGGCTGATTGGGATGGTGTTCCTGTTGTGGCGGTGGCCGGTGGCTGTGCAGGGGATGATTTTGGTGCAGAATCAAAGAGGTCGAGGATATTTTGAGAGGATTTTGGTTGGCTTGCAACAGATGACGGGCTGGCATCTTGTAATTGTGGTGACGCCTGCTGCTGTGGCTGTGATCCAAAAATGTCCGACAGGAGATCGGCGCTGGAAGATGGTTGTGCGCTGTTGCCACTGTTGGCTGCGGGGTTTGGACCAGCATCATCACCAGCGAGGTCCAATAGAAGATCGACGGACGCAGCGGCTCCTGGTGTTGTGGTGGTTCTCTTGATGGTGTTGTGTCGCTTGTTTTTGCCCTTCTTTTCCGCCTCGTACCGCTTACCAAGTTCCTCGCGGATCTCTGGGGGAGGCATCTTTTCCAGAACGCCCTTTCTCACCGAGTCGTAGCCAAAGAGCTTGTTGTATTCAACCACTCGTTGCTGGACTTCAATGTTGAGTGACTGGCTCTTGGAGTCGAGGATGCGGCGGATTCTGTCTATCTCCGCGCTCGAGCTAAGTCTAATTGTGAGTTTCATGAGAGCATTAACGGTGTACTCCCGAACGATCTCTGTGGCATACGAGGACTCCAAAATGGTGTCCAAAAGAGAAACAATCTCTGTTTCAGACACTGTCTGGTCCTTGTCGTCTTCATTGAAGTTTCCCGCCTTCAAAAGCATCTGACCATATTCACCAATGAGCCACACACCAACTACCGTAAGACCCTGTTGAGTAATGTCGGATTTGAGTGCCGCGTAGAGTTTTTGGGTTGTATACAGTTGCGTCTCTGCGTCCGAGGTGATAACGAGAGTAATGAAGGCAGAAAGAACGTTCTCCTTTGCATATGAACCAGCCAATTTCAAAGCCCGAATGATGGTGTCCACATGCCAACGAACATACGGCGCATAGCGCTCGGCCGAAACTGCAATTTGAGAAACCAGATTGGCCTTGAATTCAGTGTCGGCAGTTTCGAGGAAGGTCAACAATTCGCGGACCATTACACGAACGTTCTGTTCATTGATGAGCGCAAAGGAGAGATCCAACGCCCGTCGACGAATCGAAACATCCGAATCTTGCAGACATTCCAGGATAGTGCCTCGATGCCGTTGAACTGCTGTTGGCTCAGTTTCCATAACCCTTAGTAAGGTGTTCAACGCAACATATCTAGTGTTGTTGTCGCGTGTACCAAGGAATTTACCCAAAATGTTTACACCCAATACCCGTAGGCCAGAATCCGATGGGACTCCGAAAATAGTTCGGACTGCCTCATACAACACTGCATTCCCCACATTTTTGGATCCATCCGTGTTTGACGCCACCTGTGCCAAGACGTCGCCCATTTGCTCCGCAGCCTCGGAGTCATCTGCACCCAACACCCGTAGCAGAGACAACAATCTCGTCTGTAGGAAGGGGTCGGCGATGCCCGCCACGTCGTGTTCAGGCGAATAACCAGATGCTGCTAGCCCCTTCAGCATCTTCAAAATAGTCGGAATGAGGTGCCTGAACCGAGGCACCATCTCGTCTGGATCATGCTCACACATATCTCTAACCAATGCAACACCACACAACAAAACGCCATGGTTTCTATCAGTAAATAACGAATCAGCGGGCTCAACAAAGCTCTCAGCAAGCTCTGGAACCCGTCGAGACACACGCATAGCACACAACGCAGCCTTCTTGCGCAAATACGGGTTGGTAGACCCAAGGATTTTCTCAACATCAGCATACAAATCACGCGCCATCTCCTGGGAGGCAATATTCGCTAACGCACATAATGCCAACGCCACAACATATTGGTTCGAATGGGCCAAGTCTCGAGACAGAGAGTTCGTCAGCAGAGTCAAGACCTCCTGGTTCTCGTCCAACAAAAGCATTGCGCCCAAATAGCCCAATCTCTTGTCAGTAAATCGTGTCGTTGCAAGCAATTTCAAACATTCCACCTGCCCAAAATGGGTTCGCTCGCCCAATGTAAACAGATAGAGTAGCTTTGCTACGTTCTGTCGTCGAACGGACTGTTGGGTATGCTCCTCCCTAAACGAGGTTCGAATGGCAGCACTCTCCTTCTGTATTACCGCCCGCTCGTCTGCAAGTGTCTTCGACGCGCGCACAGCCTTAATAAACGACTTTAGCGACGTCATCCCTTCTCACTAGCTCTCAATTCCTGTTGACGTGGTCCCCTTCCTGTTTTTGGTTGGGACCTTTCATCCAAAATCCATTTCCTCCTAACCCTACCCTAACCCTAGTATCATCTTACATTCATATACAATTCACTTACAATTTTTATATACAATTCGGTTCTTTCTCTATAACCACGAGGTTGGAGTTTTATTGGCTGTTTCTTGGAGGCACGCCCGATCCCCCTGCATGGGACGGTTTCGCCGAGCTTTGGGTCATGCCATCTAGCATCTTCTGCGAAGTGGAACAGTTTCTGCTTCTTTAATTTCTGGAATAAGCTAGCTTGCAATTGCAATTATATAGTTCATATGGCCATTGTGGGGCGGGGGGCCGTAGATTGGTACACGGTAAGTGTGTGTCACAGCTGCAGCTGCAGTGCCATTGTGCCAACTAGTTGCCACGCTTGCAACTAGCTAGTTGTGTCTTGTCTCTGGTTGACCCCTGAAACTTTTTTCTATTAATAGCCCGCTTCGATTTTCAATATTGTAATGAAAAGCTTAAAAAAGCTTGTCTGTTCTTTGCATTCTTGACTCTAGGTGGGGTACCGTCGGATGTGGCCGAATCTTCAGGGGTACCGTCAACTATCTCAACGGCGCGGTGCGTGGCTTAGAAGTCAAACGGCTTGTAACATGCACATATCATTTCTCCAAGTAGATGCAAGGTACCCATTCAACCCCTCGCTCTCAGACACACAAGCGACGTGCAATGTGTTTGAATAACGGTACCAATTGCCGTATCTTACCGAGAACCTTGCTCTGACTCGCTTGTTTGTTTAATTGGGTACACGTCCAAACCCCTGAGTAGACTTCGCCGAGTTTCTGGGGGGGGGACTATATTCTGCGAAATAGAACTGCTGACAGTTTCTTTTTCTTTCTTGCTCCTTTTAGTAGATATAGCAAATGGTTACATGCGACGGTTGCAGCGGCCCATGCACCTTCGATCGAGGATTGCTATACCGAAACATGACTATTTGACGATTATAAATTTTGCTAATTTGGCGTCAGTGTGATCGGTCTCGCCTCCGCGAAGCCGGCGCCAGGGGTCTGGGGGTGCGTCTCCAAAAAAAGCCATATAATTATAAAAGAAAAAGAAACGCGCACTGGATTTGCCCAATTAGCGTATACCCTGGATGTTTGAGATGTGATGATGTACATGCATGGGATGCGGTGCTTACATCATAAACAAGCTACCCCACAATAGCCGCGTTTTTCTTTTGAGTCGAGCTGGAGTGTTTAGAGACGTCGATTCTGCAACATATGAGAGACTAATTATTGTATTTTAATACTGTGTGGTGTGGAAGTGGTCTTGCTGGTCTGGACCATCTTTTTCCTTGTGTTGTGTGAATTTTGTTTTTTTGCCCCTCACAAGTTCCGCCGGCACCGATAGTCAGCAGATTGGCGGCGGCGTTTTTGTTGAAGCAAGACATTAGGATAGCCTTTTTTTTTTAAGCTGGACGTTCTCAACCTGATCTTGTTCTGTTTTTTCATATTTTGCTAGAATGACGACTGCCATCGAGGACAGTGCAGATATATCGTCGTTTTGTATTGGCAGGCCGCGAACGTTGGTGAGCTCCCATTCGGGGGCCATTACCCTGGCGTTGTCTCTTCAGGAGCCCATTCTTTATCTGTCTTCTGCGTCGCCACAAGGATCTAGCTCCTATAGAGAGCATGACAATAGCTATCAACGGACGGGGGATGACCCGTCTCCGTCAATTGAGAACGGTCATGGTCGCCACCACAGTCAGCATTTTCTTCGACATCCCCTAGAGCCCACCAACAGCGGAGCGGGCTCGTCTACGAGGGGGGAGGAACAATCGTCAGATTTGCCCCCATCCATCCTACGAGGTTCCATTTTGTTGAAGCTCACAAAGCCGACTAAGCTAAAGTCGCTCAGTCTGACGTTCTCCGGCAAGTGTAGGACGTCTTGGTCACAATCTGCTCGACAAAATCTGTTTGATGAGAGTCTCACGTCGCACCCAATGGCGGAAATTCAAGATGAGGTTAATATTAATGAACATCATTGGGAATTTCTGCCTGCAGAGAATGTGTCGTCGTGCACAGGATCTGAACATTCCATCACCACAATTCGGACCAATTTGTATGGAGCCGATGTGGCAAAGTTCAAGAGCGAGCCTGATAAGGTATACTTCAAGGACGATGGTAAGTCTGAATGTACACACAATGGGCCGTTTAGAACAATATCGCATTCTTCGTCGGTAGTGCCGTTATTCACCCCAAACCATAACAACCCCAAACGGAAACATTCTCATCAAGTGCACTCTCACAAGGACTCTACAATGTTCCCTGCGGGGGAATATGTCTACAATTTTATTTTGGCGGTTGATCCCTCTGTTCCTGAGACGATCAACGTTGCCCACGGGGCTGTACACTATCATCTGACGCCCAAGCTAATTCGCACAGGGCCCTTCTCATTGAACATTTCCGAGCCCCATGAAGTGGAGATTGTGAGGTCGCCGCCAAATCTGTGCGATTCGATCACAAACAACCCAATTGTGATTTCAAGGAATTGGGATGATCGGCTGCATTATGAAATCCTCATTCCTCAAAAGTTCATTCCCCTGGGCTCGTCTGTGCCGATGGCAATCAAACTGACGCCGTTGGAGAAGATTATGGTCCATCGAGTTCGTGTTCATGTTGTAGAAACCGTTGAATATCGCTACTCCACCGACACGTCTATCTCCTTTACTGATAGATCCCTCAAGATTCTATTGTTTGAAAAGAAAGCCCAAACAGAAAAAATTGAACCTGACAAGGGCTCTTCATCCAGCAGCGGACATGGTGGCGGTCTACATTTGCTCAAGCCGCTCAGACACGAACAACCAAAGAAACGCCAACGGGAGAAGTTGACGGGTAATCTTCTACATTATCTGAATGCGTCGAACATTGAACGGTCAGGAGCGAGTACTTCAGAGTCAATAGAAGATGCGGCAGCCACAACTATTGATTGTACGTTACCTTTCCTCTCTGAACCTGCAAAGTGGGATGATAGTGCTGCAGCCAATTACTTCAGTAATTCGACATATTACCCCGACAAGATTTCCAAACAGTTGCATCCAGACTCTCAAAACTGTCCGTACATCAAAATTCGGCATCGTTTCACCATTTCCTTCCGAATCTCCAAGCAGGATCCGGGAGACACCAAACGTCGCCATTTCGAGGTCAAGATAGACACTCCAGTCCACTTTTTATCCAAATACTGCAACACGGAAAATGTCGAGCTGCCCCAATACAACTATGAACACCTCTCGGGATCTGCCCCACTATCTCAAGTTAACTCTAATGACTCATGGTATCCAACTTCAACCACATATGCTATCCATCACAATCCCTTTGGTCAAGACCCTTTATTACCCTCCTTTGATGACGCCCTCGCTCAATCTTTCGACTCGGACACAAACAACCTAAGCCAATCCTCTGATAATTCCCTACCTCCTGATTACTATTCAATCATTCATGAAGATAGACCCTCGACTTAGATTCTTATTTATTTATTTATTCTTGTTCGTTTATATCTCTTCTATCTAATTTCCTTAAAGCCGATATCAACTTTTCTAAGGTGCTTCCCTCAGCACCCCCAGGACATCTTTGAGGAGGTTTAGGTGTGGCGTTCTTCGCCTCACCGTTGTGTATGTTTAATCGCGATCGTTGAAAAGAGAACAAGCTGTAAAAACAATGGTTTAAAGCCAAAAGAAGCACAAAAAAAAAAAAAAAAAAAAAAAAAAAAAAAAAAAAAAAAAAAAAAAAAAAAAAAAAAAAAAAAAAAAAAAAAAAAGAGTATACTCTATCAAGTTAATTGCTTTTGAGGCGAGATCAGCAACGGTTCCTACAAAGCCGATCTATTATTATAACTTGTAGTCCTTATACCACATCCAGACGATGATCGCCAGGAGAGAGACAGTGGACCAATGCCACTCCATTTCGATAAAGAGCCAGACCCAGAGGGTTCCCAATGGTGGAGCCCTTTGCATTATATAATAGTAGCCCTCCTCATTTGTCGCATACACGAGATAGGCCCCTATAAAGATGCTTGCAATAAAGCTAACAACCTTAAATGCAGCTGTCCCCCTATACGGATGCACCAGTTTGTAGAGAATCAGAAGAACTGGGATAGTTGCCAGACTTTCTCGAGCAATTTCGCTGAACTCAGCTTCCTGGCCATACTGGAGCCGCACCAGAATATTGAGCACCAAATGCACTGATATCAATGGAATCATGTACGCCGTGTAATCCAGGGATGCAAACATAAACCGACCCACAGCATTTAACTCATCATCATCCTCTTCACTCGTTTCACCAGGATGGAGTATTTTCCGACGCGCCCTAATCTCCGCCTCTCGCTTACTGCCCGCGTTCTGCGTCTCCTCAATCTGCTGTAAAAGCGTCTTCTCCGGTATATCCTTGTGCCCTACATAATCCTTAAAGTCCTGAAGATTGTCCAACTCCACAATTCGCGGACTCTCTTTAGCTGGCACTCGGCTCTTGTTCCTCTGCTTTTTCCCGACCATGTTGGGATGACTTGTTTTTCCACTCCTAACATTACAGAAATCCATAATTAATATAACGTTACTCACCACAGCGAGATGCTTCTATTATTCGCTGCACTTCGTTGGCGGGAGTGTAAAAACCCCGAGGTTTCTGGGATAGGCCCCCAAACCCCCTGAATTCGTTTCGCGGGAGTTCGGTTCCAACCCCGCCTAGTTCAGTCAGTTTGTATTCGTCGGAGCCTCGCGGAGACACAAGGGTGCAGGGCGCTTGCCTCCTGCAAACCCGACCCCGTAGTGTATTTTGGGGACGGGCACTCAGACCCCTAGGCTCGCTTCGCTCGAGGTTATGGGAAGTTAACTAGGTAAGATTTGGAGGCTTGTCCCGTAGTTATATGTATAATGATGGTAGATTATTGACTTTTTGGCAGCTAGGTTTAAGGGGTCGGCCTTATAGCGGTCGATGATGTGTACGTTGAATTAACACCGTCCATGTCTTACTTCAGTTGAGTCTTTCCGAGGACAATTGGCCTCGCAGAGCCACTAGTTTTGGTTCTTGAAAAAAGATTACTTCTGGTTCTCGTCTCCAGTATTGGCCCGTGGTAGTCAGTCTAGATAGCCTCCGGCAACTATTCCTAGAGGAGCAGGTACTTACTGTGTTCTTCACTACCACGTAGTATATCGATACGGTAGCTAGATATATATATCGATTGAGGTCCCATAGGCCGCGAAGCGGACCCAGGGGATCTGGAGGCTGGCCTCCAGGAACATATCTTTTTAGTAAGTAGAAGTTAATTAAATCGACATCAAGGCATGACTTTTTTAATAGATAGTTATACAGTCTAGTCGAAAAGACCCATACCCATATCTTCGTCAGATTCCTCCTTAGCTTCTTCCTTCTCCTCCTCAGCAGCAGCAGCACCCTCAGCGGCAGCACCACCGGCGGCAGCGGCAGCTGGAGCAGCAGCACCACCAGATGGGAAAGCGGTCAAAAGGTCGATGAGGTTCTGTCCCTGGAGAGCCTTAGCGTAGATGTCGGCAAAGATTGGCTCGATTTCGGTAACGCCAGCAGTCTTAGTAAGAGTCTGCAGCTTGTCGCCGGTGATCTCGACTTCAGCGTCGGCCAAAATAAGGGCAGCTATATCCACTCAGTCAGTCAAACGCGTCTCGTGTCTTCGTCCTGTCAGTCTTACCGTATGAGATGGCAGCTTCGCTCATTTTTGTCTATTGTCTGTCGTTTAAACTTGTCGAAGGTTGAAAAGTCCGTCTACTCCCAATCCTGAGTTGGGCCGCTACTCCTCCTTCCTATTTTGGAAATAAACAGTCACAGGATGTGCCAGACACATTTTTACTCGCTCACGCGTATACACCAAAATACCCACAAACCCAAACCCTAGTCTTATTCACTGATAAGATAACAATTAGGACGCAAATCTCTTGAGCTGTTATCACCAAGATTGGCCAAATTGATATTTGATGTCAAAGTATTTAGTTTCGAGTACATCGAGAAGGGACTAACTTGTATCTCAAAGCACTGAGATCTGTATAACCCAACATCAATGAGCAACGCTTTTTGCCTCTTTTTTCTGGAAAAAGGAGATCCTAATAAGCAACCATTTATTTCCGCTAAGCAGAAACAGCGGAGTCTGGGGGGCATGCCTCCAGGAATATGTCAAAAAGAACTGCCGTCTAGTTAACAAACATCAATTGATAGTCTGCGGACCCTCAGCAGTCTGGCAACGTGGCCTTGGGAATGTGTTAGGTACCTTGGTCATTAGAGGATAAATAACGTAAATATGCAAGAATGGGTGGTAGTGTCTATCTTCTCTGCCGTTTGTTTTCGGGTTCGTCTTCGTCGCTGTGGTCGATTTGATGCAGTTGACCTCGCTGTTCAGATGATTCTTGTGTGTCGCTTCCGTCTAGGACCAAGACGCCCGATATTCGGGAGAAGATGTTGACTTTGTATTTGAGTCGACCTGCCAGGTCGTACACACGCAGATATTTGTCGAGGCCTCCCATAGCCAGGACGTCATGTTCCTGCTGATCAATTTGCAACCCACCGGCCGCAGGGCCCTTGAATATTTCGCCGTAGGTAGCTTGGGCCCAATTGAATTGGCGGATGACGTTTTGAGAGTCGGAGAAGAGCAATTCATTCTCCGTCAAGCCGAACCAAAGGTTTACTAGCGGATGGTTACTGACTATGATGTTTAATAGCGGACCACGACTGCATTTGGTGTCGTACAGACGGATCTCGCCGAATCGAGTCGCCACTGCCAGCTTCCAGCCCTCCGATATCGGTCTGTCGAGTTCTAGGAACTGCACATCGCTTACCCATACCGGTACGGGGTTTCCGAATTGATCATTGCCGACGTTCTTGGCCTTCCATATACGCCACAGTCGTTGATTCCTCCGTGAGTGGCGGTGCAGGACCCTCGAATTCGACTGGTCATTTCTTCCGCCAGTCCCTAACCTGCGATTCACCGCCGCACGATGCGAATTCATTAATAATGGTAGCTCGCTGCTGAGGCTGTAAAGCGTGGATATGCGTCGTGTCTCGTCGTCGTAATCATCGTCATCGTCATCGTCATCAAGGTCGTTGCCGTGTTGTTGCTGTTGTTGTTGGCGCTCCCACACCCGCCTTCGGTTCCGTAGCGTGTTCATCGTTTGAAACAGTCGATAATGGATGCCCGTTACGTCGTCATCTTCCTCTCCTAGTTCATCCTCAAGCTCCGGGGACATGCTGTCGGTGGACGTATTGTGGTTCGTGTTATTGGATTCGAACACCGGCGGCGGGTCGTCATCATCTCTGGGAAAGATCTGAACAATCTCGACATCATTCTCCTTCCCACCAGAAACAGCTATGCCCTGCTGTGATGGATGCATCTTAAAACAAGTCACGGGATCCATAATGGTCGTCTGCCAATAACTGCTCTCCTCTAGCTCCGACGTCAAGTCCCTCACGACTACCTTTCCGGAAACATTACACATAACCAGCTTGTTACCGGAAAACTCCAGACCGGCCACAGGCGCCATCAAAGGCTTGGACGACGGCTTCCATTCTCGCACCAGCCCATAGGTAGTCGTATCGTAGAGCTGAATAACCCCGCCCTTCCTAGCAACAGCGATCTACGAACACCATGTTAGTCAAAACCACATATAACTAGTTGAGGTATATAACTTACCAATTTCTGGCCATCGTCCAACCTAACCAAGATCATCTTCTGTATATACGAGCTGCGGCCCTCCGCCCCAAAGCTCGTCAACTGCGGCTGTGCATTATGCCGGCTTACAGTCACGGCTACCTTTTTAGTTCCTCACTCTATACACATGTCCACATGTCTCCAACTCACCTTTTAGAGATCCAGAGTCCTCGGCCGCCACGAGAAATTTCATCTCGAAATCTATGCAACAAACAACCTTCAAAAAGAAAACTGTCGGAGCCCGCCCCTAGTTACAGGATCATCGTTACTCCAACACCGGCCGTTGGGAATTTCTCCACCAAATTGTGGCTGGTAACCATTTCGAATCTCACCTTCTGCAATTAAGCAAGGCAACGCAGAAGAAGCCCCATGTGCATGCTCTCTGGCGGCTTCGGTATGTTTGGGTCTAATTTATATTGATAAGTTCACCTATATACGATTCACGAGTATGCTTTCTTTTTTTTCCGAAAAGAAGCATAAAGCGTTAACTCTTCACACGACGTGGAGCCACAGAGTTTTGGCTGGCCCCAGAAGCGGCAGCTGATTAGCTTATTAAAAAAATAAATAAATAAATAAGAAAGCATTTTCACTGAAGTTATACTTCTACATTAAATCCTCCGTAGACAGAGCCATAGGGTCTGAGCTCCAATTTTCCAACTTTATTCTGCCTGGCAGAAGACAGGCTGTGGCCAGACCTCAAAACCGGTCCATGCAGGCGGTTTACGGACGAGCCCCAATAATCTAATTGGCTTAACTGTAGATTTCCAGTTATTTATATTTATGCCATATTCTAGGAATAGATGATGCGTGCGGATATATATTACAACTTGCTCTTTGGTTTCTTCTCCTTGTATTCGCCAGGGCCTTCTTCGTACATCTCCTTGATTTCCTTATCAAAGACCTTTGCAGCAATGTTTCTCTTCACCTTGAGGGTGGGGGTAATGGTGTCATTTTCGATGGTCAACGGTTCGATAGCAAGGCGTATATTTTTCACTCTTTCAAAGCCCTGGAGGACACCAGGTTCGACGACATCATTGAGAGCTTTGAGGACTGCATCACGTACGGTCTTGTCGGCAAAAGTTTCCTCGAGCGCTTTTGTGTCTGTGGGTTGAATACGCTTGTTCAACAGCTTGGAGACGAATGGAGCGTAGGAGTCTGGGTTGACACCGACTATGCCTACAAGGTATGTTTCGGTGGAAACACCATGAATGAACAATTGGGCAACTAAAGATGATCGGGCAGTATAGACGTTTTCAATTTTCTCGGCTCCGATGTATTCGCCTTGGGCAAGCTTGAAGAAGTTCTTGACACGGTCAATAATGAAAATTCTGCCGTACTTATCAATCTTGCCCACATCTCCCGTATGGAACCAGCCCTCTTCATCGAATGCTTCGAGTGTCTTTTCGTCATTCTGGTAGTATCCTCGGAAGATTTGTGGACCTCGAAGCATAATCTCACCTCTTGGTTCGGGCTTATCGTCAGAGGTGTATTCCAGATCTGGGACATCTCTCAATCGGACTTCACAAGTGATGGAGATTGGGCCACACGCACCGGTGTCCCTGTCATCCTCCTGGGTTATAGAAATACCAGAATTGGATTCTGTCAAGCCATACCCTTGCGCAACGTTTGCCGCCAAAGCCACCTTAAGGAATTCTTGGTTTTCCTTGGATAGTGGAGCAGAACCAGATGTGATAATCTTAAGGTTCTCGAAACCAAGAGCCTTTCGAATCTTGCGTGACCACAAAGCATCGTAAACTGGATGGTTGTAAGAACCGGTCTTGCGCAAATGCTCCACTTTGGCAGAATACGCCTTTCGAGAAACATATCCACCAATGCCAGGAGCTTCAATGGTCATGGCCTTGAGAGTTGTAGCGATTCTATTGAGCACACGAGGAACCATCGAAACACCACTTGGCTTAAACACAGCGATATCATCCAAAATTTCCGTTAACGGACCATGTGGATAGCCCTGCTTGATACCCGAAAGTAAGCTGCCGTTCATTGTCACGCGCTCATAAATATGTGCCAATGGAAGGAAAGAGAAGAAGGATTCCTTGCGCAGGTCTCCGTCTCGCTTAAGCGAAGATCGGCACATGGTTGCACCTGCGACAACGTTGGCATGGGTCAGAAGTGCGCCCTTGGGGTTGCCGGTTGTGCCTGATGTAAAGTTGAGGGCATAAATATCGTCTCTAGTAGGCGGGTTATGAGCCAACGGGTTTTGTTCACCAATCTTTTCAATTTCATCAAAAGCATACAAACCAACACCCACATTCTCGGCCCAAGCAGACAAAAGTTCCTTCTTGCTTTGGCCTTCGGCTTCGTGATCCAACTCGGCTTTCAAGGGGCCCAAGGCAATAACAGCCTTCAAGTTAGGCAGCTTTGGCTTCAGCTTCAAAATTGTAGGAATGTTTGCCACGGAAACAATGCAAACAGGGGATTCGGTAAAATTGAGAATATACTCTGAAGTATCGGGTCCAAGAGTGTCATAAAGACAAACAGAAGGTAGCGCTTGAGTTTGACAGCCCAAATCAGCAACAATCCAATTGACGCAGTTAGGTCCGTAGATGGACACAATGTATTTCTGTTGTTGAGGGGTCAAGCCGTCAAGATGTCGGCTAACTACGTTCACCAACCCAGCACCAAAGTTGTCTCGACGCTTGGAAATCTCGGCATAAGTTTGCCAATGATATTGCTTGGACCAACCTTTGATCTTGTAGTCGTAAACTCTCTCTCCAAGGCACGGATCATTGGCTGACTTGGTGACAGCGGCGTTGAAACCCTCATACAGAGTGGTAATAGAGGGATGATAGGTGGAAACCAGCTTATCAGGACTAGCGGCGTTTCTATAAACTTCAGAATAACCTGGCTTCTTGGATCCTGGAACAGGAATCGCCTGAGCCTTCCCTAAAGGCTGTTTGGCAAGAATTCGGTCCTGGGCATAATAGTCGTCGTCCTTAGACATCCCCTCTGGAACAACCAGAGGGAAATCCAATAGACGCTTCTTGACTTCTGCAGAGAATTCAAATGTATCAATCGGCATGGTTGTCAATAAATGCAGGGGGGCAGCGTTACTTCTTTATACGCCTCCTAAGTAAACCTCGGCAATGCAACAGTTTAGGAAACTAATCCATTAACCAACGCAAAGGCGGGGAAACTTGGGGAATGAATTTACCTCGGTCCGAAGATTGACGCGGTAGGCGCGCTCGTTTTTCCGGGGGTCCGGTCCCTCCGTGTCTTAGTAAAACTTGTAGCATTAAACTCATCGTTTTGACTCCTAATACAACTTTAGGGGTCAAGTGGATTGACCTCTAGGGGGGAAAGTGTCTATTGTCGATAGTCTGGATTGTTGTTGTGTTCTCGTATTAGGATGGTGCCTGCCCATCAGTGGAGACTCCGGCGTGCATGCGAGCTAACATCAACATCCGGGGATTCCTGAAAAATTTCGGATCGGTAGGCGTCTTCTTACTTCGGAATTGAGGGGTGGTGCGTTTGGTCTTGACAGCGATACCTAGAGTTATACGTAGTAGACAAGCGGATGAACCATATCTTGCCAAGGTTTGTGTCCTCAGTAACATGTCCTATAACTAGTGCCCTATTCGGCCCTCTTCGATAGATTTACCAATTAATGCGTATGGTAGTTACGACATTGATGCGATTCGAGAGCTCATATCTGATTGGCTTTCAGCCTTGCAGGTATTTTCACGTTCACCAACGTCATAGAGGTGCGTGTGGTTAGAAACCACACGTTGCGACGACGTCGACGACAATGCCGATATACATGCTGCCCGCAATTCCATTAGCATTTTTTTTCTTTTTTTTCAAGCGACAGTGTCGTTAGTCCTCATGATCTTCAACCTAACCACCGGTTGTTTGCAATAGGAAACCAAGTGCGTGAACCCATAAAAAAAAGTGGGCCCCTCGTGGGTCGGGTCTCCTAACTAGGAATGGAACCCTGTGCTGTGTTCGCCTAGTAATAGAGCCATCATAATGTAGTGAATGAATCGAATAGGCTAAGGTACATGTGTCAAACGTACCAAAATGTACCCAGGCTCGCCATGGTCTCTTTAGATATGTCCCACGGGTTACGTTGATGGATACAAGTTCAGTATTAATGCATTGAACAAGCACAAATGTGACAGTAAAAAGCGACTGAAAATGAGCTCAGAAAAATTGTAGTTGGACCGCATTCTATTACTGCCAGTGAGTGTCGTTATATACTCCATAGGCGGAGACCTTAATTTTGTTGGGGCAATCCACATGAACTCCGCGGCATCCTTGCCTCGGAACCAGTAGCCCCATTGAACTTTACTATCGGACTATGGGGGCCATTCATATGCTAATTCATTAAGTAGTGACAAATAAACAAAAAATGTCTTGATGTTCGAGGAATGCTTCCTGTGACCACGTCAACCCGACAACCCCTTCCTTTCGGAAAGAGAGGTAATTAGCACTTCCTTCTGAAAAGGCCTTCCACACCAAAATCTCAGCAGGAGACAAAGCCATGGAGCCCGGTAGCTGCCACAGAAGAAACAGTTGTTTCAATGCTACTCTACGTTTGCTCGAAAAAGAACCAAAAAAGTATTGTCATGCGGTGTAGAAGACCCTTAAGAAGACCCTTAAGTACCCAAGAAGTGTCCAATTAGACAAATAGCCTTAGGCTTACCCCAGGTCGGCTCAACAACAGGCCATTTTTGGACTCCCGTAAAGACATTGCTTTTTCATTATATACTATTAGTTGTGAAAGCTTCTAACGATCAATCATCCCTCGTACATAGTTGTATTTATTAGTACGTTCCCAATTCCACCAGAAGTTGAGATGACTTGTCCAATTTCTTGGAATGTCGCAAGCTTCAGCATAGCTAGGTACATTACTGTCCACCCATTCATTATATTTTTCAAGAGGGCAAGAGTATCCAGGCCCATCTTGGCAGTTGGGGAGAGGCTCCACTGAGTCGTTGAGAACAAACCTGACAAATATGCCTTTTCCATTTATCGAAGTGTCATCACAGCTCAGTCGTTCGATTGTGAAATGAGTTCCCATAGGACATACTTCGCTAATGCTATAATATTGGCCGAAGTGGATCTGGGTTCCATCTAATGGAGGGTGATGTGGTGGTACCCCTATCCCAAGCAGAGCTAGGATTGGAGTAATGTCAGTGTCGTGAGAGAAATTCCAGAACATTTCACCTGCTTTCTCGGGGCCATCATTTAACAGAGTTCGGGTGGCATTGACATAGACACTTCCTGTTGGTGCATACCACTTAAAGCCTGGGCCGGCGCAATAATAAAAATAAAGACTCTTGTGGTACTCAAATCCAATCCATTCCTCTTGAGTAAAAACGTTGAACCACGGAGAGGAGCTTTTGGATGATAGTTCATAAGATGCGAGAAGCATAAACGACTCAATGTCATAAGATGTCAAGTTCAAACCAGGATACTGCGTATTTAGTTTTTGTGCTGCAACTCTCGCCTGAGGAAAAGTCTCGTCAATATATCCGACGTAATCATTATGAGAGTTCGACGTCTTTCGGCATTCACCATCTCTGGGTTTTCCAGATTTACAGACGGGCGCCAAGCTGTTAGCTCCAGCTTCTTCTCGTTCTGAAACAATGTTGAGCGCACCCAAGGTTGAATAGTTGTAAGACAAAAACCCTTCACCAAAAGTTCTTGCCGCGTCAATGCATCTTTCATAATTCCCTGTGAAAATTGGAACCATGGACTCTTTATCCCAAAGGTGGTCATAACGAGCGCGATAATCGGCCCCTCGTCGAAAGATATCTAGAGTTCCGGCGTAGGGCCCAGAGTAAGAGATTTGCTCATACACAGCAGGATCATCGCCGAAATACCTCCATTTTGGTAGAAATCCCAATGGCCCCTTGTGCCCAATATTGGCTTCTCTGACCTTCTTCAGCGACATTTCAATAGGCTCCTTTTCTCCTGCTTGCGGAAAGCGCTCTCCGTGCCTCAACATGGAGATCACTTGATCCACCATACACCCTTCAGGTGGGTCCCTCGAAATGCCATAGCCAGGTTTTTCAACATAGGGTCCATTGCCACCCAAATATTTCAAAATGTTATTAGCTTCATTGGAGATTTGAGAGATATATCTTTGGTGTTCAGAATTTTGGATGATAGCAGCTAACCCGAAGCCAGCAAATGGTATAAGCAGAAAAAGTAGGTTCATAGTAGTTAGGTTAACTAAGGAACAGAATTAGAGAATTCCTTCATTTATATATCCCTCAAGTATAGACCATTTCCAAGATGTCCCAAGAATATATATTTTATTTGTGGCATACTTTCCACCAGCAACGTACTATACATGTACTTAGGAAAAGGGTTTGATGAAGATATACGTCCGCATATAATGGCGAATTAAACATGGAAACCTAGAGCCCCGTAATGACCTAAATAAGGTACTTTCATTCTATGTACCCCCATTCTATTCAACAAATTGACCGGCCAGGTGGATGGTAAAATTTATACTAAATCGGGAGTTTCAAGCAAAGCCAAGAGTGTCAACGCCTGCATTTCAGCCTACATAAAAGAACTTTTTAGCATTTATTATTTTTATACTTGTTCCGAAGAGCTATTCTTCCAAGAAAAAGGCAGTCTGCCACAGAAAGTTTTTCTATACTTGAACCTCCTTGGAGTGGAGCCACCAAGTCGGGGTCAATACTTCTAGAATGATTCCTAGAAGTAGCCGCTAACTTAGTGGTATCGCTGTGATAAAAGCATCCTGCTTTACAGAAAGTCAAACGCTTTGGTTGAAGTGTAAAAGATATCAATACCTCATGGATGCTGCTGTATGAGTGAATCTGTAGTTGGTCTACTAGTAGCAATAATTTATTTCGCCTTTAACTTTCCCTTAAGTTTTCTAATTACATCACTTCTTCTGGGTGCTAGATTTCGGCGACGTTTGACCGTTTTTTCAGCAACTGGTTCATCTGCCGGTCGTTTCAAATCATCTGGTCGGCTCATTGAATTTGCAGTTTCTAGTGATACGAAGAATGTATCATCTTCTGACAATAGAGGCGATTCCGACAGCGTACGCTCATTCCGGTTTCCCGTATTATTGCATTCTGTTATAGTCCCATGGTCGCCTTTCAAGTCTGTGTAAGGACCTGGATCGTTATCAATTTCTTCGACCTCTTTGCACAATGAAATGTTCAGTGTTGCTTCGCACTCTGTTGTTCCGACCGGATTGTCTGGAGCATACCTGTCACGGTTCAATGTTATGGGACCTCGAGGAACAGGTTGTCTATCATGTCCATCTGGTGTTCGGATAGCCAGTCCATCAGTGCTCCCTATCGTTCCCTCTGGTGATCGAAGAATGGGCTCATCCCGTTCCATCATCTCCTCCGGTGATCGAGGTACAGGTGGTTCATCTCGCTCTATTATTTTCTCTGGTGTCCGAGGCTTATGCTCACTTCGCTCTGTCATATCCTCAGGTGATCGAGCTATAGGTTCATCTCGTTCTTCGTGTTCCAGCAACGTCTCGTCAACCATTACATCATCAACATCCTCTCCATTCTGATTCATGGCTTCTTGTTGCATTTGTTCTTCGTTATATTCCACATCATCTAAACCAGCAGACTCAGAATCGCTATCTTCAAGTCCTATGGCTTGTGTTGTGGTGCATTTGAGAATTGGAGCTGGTGGACGGACGTAAGGTAGCATTTTTCCCCATCCACCCAGGTTATTCTGGGACTCTAAGAAGTCATTATGGGCATGCATGCCTTTCACAGTATCCTCTGGTGCCTTGTGATATGCAAATTTCGGTCTCTCTGAAGTTAATTTGGTGATAAAATCCCTTGAGCCATGTTCGAAGGATTCCCAATAGCCGTCAAATATTTCCTCCTTTTTGTCTAGCTCCATGTCAGAGAACTTTTGCACTTCAATTGGCTTGATCTTTTTAAAAACATATATGTATAGTAACACCTTCAACGACTCTTCTGTAATGCTTAAACGTTCAAAATTAGGAAACTTCAAAAACGTTTGACCATCTATAGGCTCTTCCATATACTCATAGTTGAAGAAATGTTCTGAATCTCGATATCTCTGTTCAGGAACCTCGGCCAGTGTAGTGCGATCTATATGAGACTTAAACGCATTCTCCTCACACCGCAACGAGACATCCCCAACGTGCTTCTTCAAAAGTTCTGGAACTTTGACAAATGCCCAATTCAACGGGGTCATCAACACAGGTTCCCGACGAAACTGCCTTCTTCTAATAGGAAACTTGCTAAACGTCGACCACTGTGTGTCGCGGTATCTCAGTATAACCGTATCTTCCCATGGTTTATTGTTCCTGATACTGCGCCAGAATTCGCCTTTTCTAGCTTCATGCTCATTCTTAAGCGTATACAGCAATCTATAAAGAACAGCCACCAGCATGTCAGGTAATTTTTGTCTGTATCCTTCGTTTGGTGGTTTCCTCCTGCGCCATTCGCCATCCATATGAAATATTTCACACTCCCAGCCATCAAACACCTTCATGTCATGGATATTAACGTTAACTACCCTCTTGTACGGCTCACAAGCCACATTCATGAGACATCCGAATAATACATCAAGTATTTGATGTCCTATTCTGTAATAGGGCCTCGAATCCGGAGGTTCCTTTACACTAGGAAGCTCCACAAGTGCACGCAACAGTCCTGAATCATTGTCCACACAAAACAGCATATCACGCCCTTCAGTATAATGCAGGTATCCGACATACATTATGTTCGAGGAAGGCCGCTGCCTTCGGGTCGATTCCACTAAAAGCGCCCCCATGTACAAACTTTTAAACTCCATTCTGGTCTGTTCATCCAGCGCCTCATTCAACGAATCTTCCCTCAATGCTCTGAATACTTTTTGTTGATTCAATTTGACACCAGGGTATTTACGGTCTTGTATCTGATACATTCCATATTTGATCCCAGTTGATGAGAGTTGTTCACCAAACTCCATTAACTGGCAATCAATGCAATAGTTCAGCATAGGGGCGACTGTCTTAGCAGGCAATCCCAATCGCAGTCCAATAATATTTTTATCCACCACTGATTTTTTCTGATGATCCGTCAAGACATGCACACCAGCAAGCGCTAATAATTTGTCAGAGTTTGACAGGTATATGTATGAATCAGAGATACCACGATTCCCTTTTTGCTTCTTTTTCTCGACTGTGAAATGCTTGAGTGGTGATTTGTGCTTTTCACCGACGGATTCACGATACCCAGCATTCGTATAAGGCCTCAAATGCGACAGGCAAAAATCAAAATAAACACCGCGACTATCATGTTCGGCCCCGAGTTCAAAAACCTGTAAGGTTTCCAGTATATAACTCCTAACTGGCTCTAAATTAAGCAAGAGACGTTCCCTCTCCATTCCAGTCCGGCAATATGAATGCACATGTCTATTTTCGTACCGACTTTCCTCCCAACAGTACGCGTTTTGTGGCTTCAAGTGGCTTGGATGTGGTTTTAACATAGGAATTACGACCGAATAGGAAGGGGCTAGCACTCGAACGTCTAGACTCTACTTCTCAAATTATGGTGATTATCTTTGGATTCCGCCAAGCTGAACAACGCCTTCTGTATCTGTCTATAATGGAGGGATAATACTTCTTGATCAGTGGATACTTAGAAGCATGCGTGTAAACCGCGCTGGACGGACTCACGAGATATAGAGGTAATGGACACTTTCTTCTAAGCAGAACAAAGTCTTTGGTTCATTTTTCTGAGAGGGAAAAGAGCCGGTTGCTGTAAGTAGTAATCTCTGGCGAAGGGAAACATCGCCAATACCCTTGCGCCGATTTAAATTTGGGCGTCAGGCGATATAACATTACCTCTTTCAGTCTGGGATGAAAAGAGAGCGGCCTTCTTTACTAATCCTTCGTCATAAAGCTGAGTCGAAATTTAATAATTCTTACTAATGAGCCGCACGCGTGGGACATTTCATGTTCCGGTCTGAGATCCGGGGAAGGCTATTATATAAAGGCAGGCAGTCCTTAAAGTGAGTTGAAGAAAATGAAGTGGAGAGCATTTATAGTAATATTTATAGGGATTTTAGGTGGACTATATTTTCGAACAGGGGCAAACAACAACGACGAAGACGACGACAAGATGATGAAAAATGCGGTGCGTACTGTGTCCCGTACGATAGCGAAGAAGGTGTTTGCACCGGAAAGACCTGAGGGAGCTGGAGCCCTGGTTAGAAGGTCAATTGGTACACGTGAAATTCGTCATTTTACGCCATTCCTCATGTTGGACCATTTGGTTGGTGCAGGCAAGGGTTTCCCGGACCATCCTCATCGGGGCCAAGAAACAATTACTTATGTTTTGCGGGGTAACGTGGACCATGAAGATTTCACTGGCGCAAAAGGAACCATTGGACCAGGTGATCTACAATTCATGACTGCTGGTCGTGGTATTGTGCATGCCGAAATGCCACGAGTCGATGAAGATGGCCGTGCTCCTGAGATGATGCAACTATGGGTTGATTTACCTGAGGAACTGAAGGATACGGAACCTCGGTATCGGGACCTGCTAGCAAAGGAAATTCCAATTGTGAACCCTGATGATAACGTGGAGGTTCGTGTCATTTCCGGTGAGGCATATGGTGTGAAAAGTGTCCAGAACTTGGCATATACCCCAGTGGTGTTCTACGATTACAAGGTTCAACCTGGTGGTTTCATTCGCCAACCAGTTCCAGATGATTTCAACGTTTTTCTATATGTCATGAAAGGCTCAATCCGGATTAATGGGCAGGAAAAGGTTGACCAGTTCTACAACGCAGTTTTCAACGAAGAGGGTAACACAATTGCTATCAGCGTAAATGTGTCTGCTGAAGACGAAGCTAGATTCATCCTAGTAGGTGGTAAAAAACTTGACCAGGAAATCCACCAAAATGGTCCATTCGTCGAAACAACTAAAGAAAAGATACAACGTGCCTTCTTTGACTTTAAAGCTTGTGTCAACGGCTTTGAACGTGCTAATAAATGGCAAAGTGAAATCGGAAAACGCATGAAATAATAATAAAACAGTCGAGCTATTCGTGTAAAGAACCTAAAAAAGTTTGTTCCCTTTAGCAGACCGCTACCATCCAAACCCCCATGAAGCAGATACGAAACCAAGAACTGGTTTCAGAAGGAGAGTTAGTCTAGGAGTATTCCTCTTTTTTCAGAAAAATAAACGCAAGGCTCTGCATCGTAGAAATCGTAGAAACAATTCGAAGCGGAGCTACAGGGATTTGCGGCTACCAATATCAGCAACGTAGACCCAGCATATCAATACAGTCTCTAATAACAAGAGTTTTTTTGAGAAAATATTTACAGATGTTTAGAATCTACCTTTAATGAGGTCGACGGCGAGAGGAGCTAAAAAAATGGTTAATTCTGGTGGGCTGGGCTGGTTGGTTGAATGTACTTACCAAACCACAAGGCAGCAGCCATGTAGACGGTTTGTTTGACGACACCGTGGACTTGAGCGGTATGGGCTTTGAGTTCTTCTTCAGATGGCTGAGGTGGAGGTCCGCCGAACATGTTTTATGGTTGTTGTGAATTTCAGGTAAAATCTTTTGCTTTTGCTCCCAGCAGCTTCATCATTACGTCCCAACGATAACTTAATATTCAGTACTCCGCTTTAGCACTTAGTTATACAAAATGGATAAAAGTGACAACGAGTTTGTGCACGACAGGCCGGAAGACGAGATGAAGCAGGAAGACAGTAACAAAGAGAAGGAAGTTGAAGCTGTTGAGACTCGTGTTGAAGAGGATGAGCATCCTGTTGAAGCGACCGAGAAGTCTGCTGAAGAGGATCAGCAACAGACTGTGAAAGAAGAACAGACACCACAAGAAGGAGATAACGCAACTAGGGGGGCGGATTCATCTGATGACGAGCTTTCAGAGCTGGAAGAAGAGGAGGTTGCTGAACGGCCCATAGATGAAGAAGTGTACAAGATTTCATCTCATCGCAAGAAGGGCAGCAGTACGAGCGGTGGCTCACAGAAGGAGAAGAAACGAGAGAGAAAGAGAACACGGCATGAAGAGACCCCGCCGAATGAAAACGATGATGAAGTTGAGCTTGATCCAGAGACTAAGAAGCGACAGGAGATCGAGCAAAAGCTTGATGCAGCACTTAAAAGTGGCGGAAAGAAGCGCAAGAAGATGGATGGCGACGATATTGAACAGATGCAAGACGAGAAGGTGTCTCAATTGAGAGAGCAGATGCGTGCTGCGGCGATTCATGATGCGGAATGTATACGAAATGGACAGCCGGCAGTTGCCAAGTTACAGCTATTGCCTCAAGTGAAGGCTGCATTGCAGAAACACAACCTCGCCGACTCGATTCTTGACAATAACCTGTTGGAGACCATCCGAATGTGGCTGGAGCCACTACCTGACGCATCCTTGCCTGCATTCGAAATCCAGAAGGAACTGTTTGCAGCTATTGACCGCCTGCCAATCAAAACAATTCATCTGCGAGAATCCGGACTGGGAAAGGTTGTTCTATTTTACCAACGATCGAAACGTCCGCAGTTATCCATCAAGCGCACTGCTGACAGGCTAATTGCCAACTGGACACGTCCAATCATGGGCCGATCCGACAATTACAGAGATAAGTTTGTCATCTCCAAAACTTACGATCCAAACGCGGCCTCGTCGGCCATGTCTTCTGCTGTGAGAAGTAGTGAGAATACTGACATCAACACAATGTCTGCAGCTGAGGCTGCGGCCGTCAGAAGAAATCGTGCCCACATCCCGTCGGCCCAATCAGTCTCCTTCCAAGTTGCACCCAAATCGACCATCTCAGCAACTCCAGGTTCTCAAAGGGGCGGGGATGACCAATACAAACGTCTGCGACAAAAAATGCAAAACGCGAAGACAAAAGCCAAAAAATCTGGCGTCAGCATCGAAGGTAGAGGCCTTTAGTCGATACATATTTAATCTTAAACTATCTATTTATTTGTCCCTTTTAACCGGTTGGTAGGTTTCTTGGGACCAAGCCTAAAAAAAAACCCCTGAGTTTGCTTCGTGGACTAGAATAGGTATCCTACAGTCCTCTTCTAGATATCGTATCAACGCTTTTGTTCCTTTATTGACAAAAACATCACTCAACCAATACTTTCTTGTGCTCTAGGTGATCAAATGTTGGATCTATTTCTTCTGGGGCATGTCCCCAGTCTCAGTCTGGTTGATCGTTTCGCGAGTAATTTTGAATTTCAATTGATTGGTAAACTGCTACTGCGTCAATTTTGTTAATCCAAAATTGTATCCGGGCTATGCCTATGGCCTTCTGGCGAAACGTCGGCCTTATCGCCGGCTGGCCGGCGTGTGGCATTTGTGGCCACGTGATTTAGCGCGCGAAATGCGCGGTAGGGAATAGGAAGTTGTGTGACTGTTAAATATGTTTCCTAAAAGGGAAAGAAGCCCTAGGATTTGCTGAGGTTGGGAGGGACGCAAAGAGAAGAAAGTAATTCACATTTTATTTCAAACTAACACCTCGTACATTCGACAACAACAACAATGGGAAAGGGAAAGCCTAGAGGACTCAACTCCGCCAGAAAACTCAGAACTTCTCGTAGAGACAAGTAAGTGAACGGTAATGATGGGAATTTTCCAGTAGATCGGATGGTTGAAAGGGTGGAAATTTTCTTTCTGTGCGCGGGATTAAATCGCTAACTAGATACTAGCCGTTGGGCCGATGAGTCCTTCAAGAAGAGACTTTTGGGAACAGCCTTTAAGTCCTCTCCATTTGGTGGTTCTTCCCATGCTAAGGGTATTGTCCTCGAAAAGCTCGGTGTCGAAGCTAAGCAGCCAAACTCCGCTATCCGAAAGTGTGTCAGAGTCCAGCTCATCAAGAACGGTAAGAAGGTTACCGCATTCGTTCCTAACGATGGTTGCTTGAACTTTGTTGACGAAAACGATGAAGTCCTCCTTGCTGGTTTCGGTCGAAAGGGTAAGGCCAAGGGTGATATCCCAGGTGTCCGTTTCAAGGTCGTTAAGGTCTCCGGTGTCTCCCTTCTCGCATTGTGGAAAGAGAAGCGAGAAAAGCCACGTTCTTAATCAATGTAATAATTGAAAATAAATGATAGTTATTGATCTCACAATCCACTCCCGTTTTTTCTTCCAAGACTTGTATCTGGACTCAATCTCCGGTCTCCTTCGTTTCGCTGTAACATTTGAGAGTCCTTCAACCCTTCCTCATCTAAACTACCGCTTAGTTTACACAAGACCTGTTGGTTTATCTGCATGCCTAGCTCTACTTTGGGTACGACCATTTTTAGCTAAAAAAAAAAAAAAAATCCTGCCTGATAATATAAGGTCCCTGCTATTCCGCTGGTGCACTCCAGTTCATCTATTATAGATGCTCAGCTTATTTCGGACACTCCTACAGGCACTCTAAGATTCAACCCCTTGTGTTGGCTGATAATTGGCGTCTCTGTTGTCCTAGCTGCTTGTTAGCCGTCTTCTAGTGAAGAACTTTGGTTTCAGCCAACCCATCTGAGCTCGTCAATATCTCTCTCAAGACAACGAAGCATATATAATCAAGCATCCGGATATACATGTACATGTATGCATATGTTTTACGTACGGGCCACGTACGTTAGCTGTACAAGTATATCCGTACGCGTATCTAGCTATAGAACTTTAAATATAAAACTCATTAATTTCATGCATATCGCTAACTATAGCCATATCTGCATATGCAGATCGATCGATATATATATATATTTAATTCACCCCAATTAATTGCAACAATTAAAGCGTGCATATAAAGGGGCGGCTTGCATATGGATGCCAATCAGCGCTAGCTCTCAACCCCGAAAAAATAAAACAAAAATAAAACTTATACAAAGCTTCTTAAGCCTCAAACCTAACAATCGTATAAGAGCCCGCGCACGCGACACCAGGTCACGTGACAACGCGGCACCCGCGCTAAGAGATTGGAATTGATAAACTGGGTTCGAGCAAAATTGTGGAAAGACGTCATGAAGTCGCCGAGGCTGGAGCAGTTGATTCGGCATTGCGTACAGGCACAGTACCGAATACGGCCAGTGCCGAGTACACTGACAGAGAGTCTACCGATATACACACATTTTGCGACGTTGGGGAATATAGTTCAATATCACCAGGACCAATGTCCTGTCACAAAAACCCGGCTGGAGACAATCAAAATGATATACCATGATCCAAACATCGAACCCGATAGCATCAATGACGGACATATTGTTCAATACGGGGACTTGGTATTTGATGACAGCCAACGAAACAAACTCACCGACCTCGAAAAGGCATTAATGAACCAGCATACACTGGAAATACCGGACTCTGACAAAACATACTCATTAGTTCTAGAGGTTTTAACTCGAAATCAAGAGTCAATCACTAGAGCACGCGATACTGCCTTCGCGGACCAATTCAACATCCCTAAACAAGGATCGGTCAAAGATCGCGTCTCCCAAGCAAATAAACAGCAGGACCAGAAACTAAAAGGCTTCAAGGGCCTCTTCGGCCTCTAATAATCTTGTACATACTAACTAAATTATTATTAACAGAACGGGCATCGGAGATTCGAGTAACGGTTGTTTAACTAGAGGTGCATTTATAAAATAAACAAGAAGCAAAAATCTGAGCCACTGTTCCCAGGATGAAAAGGGTGGCTTGAAGTAATTCAAGTACAATGACACTTCCGGAGGTTAGCCTGATAGGGACACGTCCGGCGAACTTATTCAGAATCGAATTAGACATTGAGGATGGAGCCAATGGTTCGCTTTGTACCAGGGTGGACCTTCGGTCTTTAACACATGCTGGACTATAGATTCTGAAACGAAATTCCGAAGCCCTATATCGGAACAAGGATAGGAAACTTAAACAACGCCTCACCAGACGAGGGAACCCTCAAAGAGCCAATTATTGTTTGTTCTACTGTATCAGTAACATCCGTTTTCAGAACAAGAAGTAAAATAATAGCTTCCCATACCCGAGAGGAGGAGCCTGGGGATTTGGCGATTAGCTCCCAAGAAGGTTCTAGCTTACAAGTTATTATACATAGTACAAAAAATGGAGATGGAGCAGAGGGTCATAATAATATACAATTAGTGTTTAGAGGAACGATCTTTTTCAAGTTGTTCAATGAGTTTTTCAACAGTTTCCGTGTCAGTTTTAAGGATCTTGGCAAGAAAGGCGATGCCAGTTTGTTGTGCCTTAAGGATCTTTGCCAGCTTCTCTAGTTGTTCATCGTCACGATCCCAATCCAATGTAAATTTGGGGGTATTGTTTTCTGTCATCTGTTCCTTCAATGCACGAGCCTTTTCGCGTAGAACCGACATGCGAGCCCAGACTTCATTAATCCGGCCATACACTGCGGGATCGTCTATTTGGTAATTGAGCTGTTCCAGCTTCTTCTTCAACACCTCTTCATCGGGACGCAGGACATATCCCCGGCCCTTGAGGACCTGTATTTTGGCCGCCAGGCTGAGCGTCCGATGCACAAGCTTAGCGTGACGTGCCTTCATCTCCACGGTTTTGACGGTAGTATAAAGATCGTGTCGAGTACTCAGCTCGTCCAATTTATCGTTGATTTCATGCATTCGCGCCCGATAGGCCGCAACCTGGTTAGCCTGCAATTCGACTCGTTTCTGTAAATCGCTAAACCCAACTGCTAGCACAGGAACACTCGAAGAATCCGGTCGATTGGCCACTGCCTGATCCCATTTCTCCTGGTCCTGGCCTGGAGGCTTCGAATATAGCAATGCTTGGTCCGCTGGGACCTTGGAGTAGAAATAATGCTGAAACGCACAATTCGGACTTTGTGGATCCCACGATTCCTTGATTTTTCTTAGCTGGTCCATGACCGACGGGGCTATGTTGTTTATCACTTGTTGTTGTTGCTGTTGGATTTGTGACTGTGACTGTTGCTGCTGCTGCTGTTGACTAGCATTAAAGACGCTTCTTCCAAATGCCGATGATGCCGTTGATGCATTTAGATCTCCCGGCTTTTGCCAGTTGAACGTGGGCTGCTGATTCATCCTACTGATATATACTCTGTATATTTTTCTTCGATGTTGTTATTTACGCGTCCCAACGCAGCGCGACGACGTCCACCAGTTGTATTAAATTAATTAAACTAAATTATCTATTGCATATATTTTGGAATGTTTGCGGACTTTTCTGGGTGTCCTACAGCATAATTTATACCCTTTAAATCAGCAAGCCGTCTCAAAAAAATAAGACGTTGAAAGATCATTTGCATTCGTTGAATATAGTATTTCTAATCTTCGAGTTGGTCGAAAAGGGACTGAATACCTAGACCTTGCAAAGTTACATCCATTGATATGGGAATATCAACCGCATTGTGATATATGAATTGAATTACAATTCTTCTTTTTTATACCAGGAACCCCATACCTGGGTTTATGGGGACCGATGATGACAATTGAATCTAAATCAGCGATAACTTATATCCTTTTAATTCCGACAATGACAAGGGGTACGGGGGAAGAATCGTGGAGACGTAGCTTCATCTCCAGCTACTCGCTCAATGGAATCACTCGGGACGTTTTTCGGGAATCCCCTCTAACAAAAGGGCAAAAGTGTGTCTGAGTTTATCTATTTATTATATCTGAGTTTATTTGCTTATTTGCCGTACACAGTTGGGTCCCAAGCGTAGACTTCGTAAGAGTCTGGGTTGTCGAATGCCTCTTCGACATCACTTGGAAGTTTTGGAACCTTGTCAGGGACTTCGAAGTTTGGCTGAAGTCTGCTGGGAGTTACCGTTTTACAAAGTACGACAAAGCCTTGTTCGTAAGACCATTTCAAAAGAAGTTGGGCTGGCGTAACACTATGTTTTTCGGCCAAGGCTTTCAATTCTGGATCGTTGAGTTTCTTACCCATTGTTAGAGGAGAATATGCCTCAACCTGAATACCATGCTCCTTACAGTATTCACGGATGTCGTGACGGGGGAGCCATGGATGGAGCTCGATTTGATTGATTGCTGGCCTAATCTTCAACTCGTCCCATTCAAGAAGTTCTTTAAGATGATGGAAACCGTAGTTAGAGACACCAATGGCCTTGACTTTACCACTTTCAACAGCCTCTTCCAAAGCTTTCCAGGTCCCTAGACGTTTCTCGCGGTTGGAGAGGGGGGAATGGATCAAAAAGAGGTCAATGTAGTCAATCCCCTTGGCCTTTTCAAGAGACTCTTCTATGGATTTCTTGGCCTCCTCGTAACCATGACGGCTGTCAAAGACCTTTGTGGTGTAGAAAATGTCAGAACGCTTCAATTCTGAATGAGTTTTCAAGAACTCCTCAATTGCATCACAGGCTTCCTTTTCATTGTGGTAGTATTGTGCACTGTCAACATGACGGTAGCCAGTTTCAAGGGCCTTGATAGTAATTTCTTTGGCAACACCAGGATCAGTCAAATACAGCCCAAATCCAACGGTCGGGATCTCAACCCCGTTATTCAATGTATATTTCGTCTTGGTAGAAACAGAAGTAGTCATTGTCCTAGTATAGAAAGTAGTTGAAAATAAACCTGTTTTTATACCTCAATTCAGACGGATTTAATATCTGAGTCTGCCAGATATCTCCGTTTAGTCCGTCATAACAGTTCGATTAATAAGATTCGATTAATAAGCGCCGATCGGCAAAAGTTTGGAAGGTTCCCAGCCGGAGAAAGCCTCATCCGGACAATATCATCGCGTCAATGCTTACTAATTGCAACTATCTTTTCTGGAGCCCCTGAATAGGCGTGGCCGAGTGCTGATACTCGTTGTCTTGACCGTATTAAGCTTCACAGATATTTGGATACTGTATTAGTTAAAGAATCCTTGTAATCTAAGAATGAAATATTAACCATGCAGTACTATCTATGGCAGCCCTAGGGCTGATTGAAATGTCCAATATATATATTAATAGAAGGGCCACTAGCTGTTATCCCAGTGCGTATATCTGATATTAATACTCATACTTATATATTTTGAAAAATATCATCTCTCATCAAATGGACGCACTTTCGATCCTTTTTTGGTACAATCCAGACTGCCCTTTTGCAGTAACACTGGCCGGTACCTGCACACTCATGCACGAAACAATAATATTAAAGTTTCAGTATCAGACTAAAACTACGCAATCTAAAAAAAAAAAAAACCATGCTCCATATACTCCACTCGGGCCGTTAATTGGAGGTATGACAAAACTACTCCACCTTTCCTTCGATATAATTATATGTACTGAGCGGAGCCGGTGGATTTGCTGTTCCCTTGTATATATATGCATATATATACTATAGCTAGATCGATCATTAATTCGAATTAATCCAATGGCCGAAATTCGAAAGCATGGCCGTGTGTATATACTGCAGTACTAATTGATTGGCTATATATTCCGAATTAATTAAAGCTGGGATCGATAGCCATATATATATCTATAAGGTTGATACCAACAAATTAATTGATAATTAAATTAAACGTACTGGCGATAATATAAAACGCATATGCTATATTTCAGTCCGTCGAGTCCAAATATTAATTGCACATGGTACCGGTAACTAAAGGGACGGTCGAAGCGTTAGCAACGCCGCTGTACTTATTACAAGTGGGACAGATTAAAACGTAGACCTACTTGATGGCCAAAATTTTGTAAAGAATGTTGGACTTTCCTGTTCTCAATTGAAGGTTCAACGTTTAAATTAGTTTATTCTAGTCGGGTTGAAAGGATATCAAGCCCTTCACACTTTCCCCTGCAAAGCCGATCCAGAGACAGTGAGCTTACGCACCCCAACAATCATGAAGCCGTTATACACTGATCCGATGTCGATGTACTGATGGAACGTGATGCTAGGAAGATAGTTAATATGGCGAGTGACAAAGCTATTAGCGTATAATTTAGACCGGGCGTAGACGACAGGCCGGGAGGTCCACCAACCAAAAAGAAGCATTTTCAGGCTTACATTCTGCAGTTTGAAGACAAAATGTCCATCGGGCGGGAAGCAGTGAATAAGCATGCGTTGGTTGTGGATCCAACGCCCATGCCGGACGATATTCCGGACGTTCCAGAGGTCGGCGCAACTTCGGCGCCATTGAAGTCGGCATCCTTCTACATCGGGGCCCGTTGTCTGCCATACAACGACGATTACATGTTATGTAAGGAGGAGGCCAAGGGAACCGGCGAATTGGACTGTTTGAAGGAGGGCCGACGAGTCACTAGATGCGCCATTTCCGTCCTGGAGGATATCAACAAACACTGTCTCAAAGAGTTCAGGCTCCACTGGCAATGCCTCGAACAACAGAACCACCAATTTTACGGCTGTCGCCCAGCTGAAAAACTGCTTAGCAAATGCGTCTTCGACAACTTGAAACTCGAAAAGAAAATCCCTAACACTCCCGAAGGCGAGACCCCTGTTCATCTCAAAGAAAAACCCCTCAACAAGCCAAATCACGAGGACGTGGCCTCCCTCAAAGCGTTCAAGGAAGCGAAGACCAAGGGCCTTATATAAATTGCATCCTTGTATCTTAATTTAATGCCCTTTTCTCTAGACATTACACGTGTTTTGATGCACAACTTGCCCTAGTTCCTCAACCCACTCCGCTCGGCGGCCTATGCAATCTTCCACAAAGCGAGCCTACACTTAGGTTCTTTTCCTAATGAAAAGAACAACAGACTACCAATAGGCGCCAATAGGCGCTTAGTCATTTACTCAGGCTCACCTGGACCTGCAATATTCCACTTTTATTATGAAGAAAGCCCCGCAGAGCAGAGCCACGAAAGCCTGTGGTTAAGCCCCAGAAAATATAACATAAATAATAGATAGATAGATTAAATATCGTACATTTTGTGCTCTCTAATAGCGTTAATTTTTTCAGCTAGGGAAGTCAAGTCGAACCGGATGGCGATTTTATTTGCCGCTTCTAGCGCCTGCTCTTTATTGAGCAGTTGAACGATGCCGAGGGATTTGTTGACCTTCCCGTCTTTACAGGTTGCTTGTAAGAGGTAAAGAAGAGTTTTGTCCATATCGAGTTCACGGGACGAGATTTGGTCCTCGTTGACATCTTCTCTTGTCCTTTGAAGATCACATAATGTCTTTTGCGTGAGAAATTCGGCTTCCTTTTCTCCTGTAGTAGGATCAACAGGGACGCGAAGATCAAATTCATCGAAGATGGGTAGGGGAATGGGAGGGAAAACTTCTGTGCCCTTGAGGATGATGCAATGGAAGCGCTCTTCAACAACGCCCAGGGGCCAGTATGATTCAATGTTTTCTCGATCTCGGGATTTTGCTAATTCGTGAGAACTGAAGATAGGCACCCATTTGGCTTGCATCGGTTCTCTCCAGCGGGAGAGAACAAGAAGTATCCCATCGGAGTCGAACATGCATGGGTCCCCTGCGTCCGAAAAGAAAAGCGATTTGAGCTTTTTGTCTTGCCCGACGTCTAACACATCGTCCTTCTGATAAACCTGTTCGGTCTTGACATCTTCAATAGTATAGATGAGGTTGCAGCCGTGGTGGGCGTGTACAGTGATGAGGTAGCTCTTCCAGGCTGCACAAGTGACAATGGGATCTCGGGAATGTCGATACACGCTGAGAGGAGTACCGTAAATATTGAATATACGCACATATCCTAATGTGGAACAAATGACCACCATTGTATCGCTGAGGGCAATTGCTTTGATTCCATCGTTTTCAGCAACTTCGTATTCCCAGTTATCGTTGAATCCATCGTGGAAGCGAAGGTAGGCCTTTCCATCGGTGGTGGCAAAAAAGCATGCCTCCTCGGACATACTTGCCATGGAGTAATTGTGATAGTCGCTGAAATAGTATTCTCTGTGGAGACCGCGGTCAAAAAAGGACACAGTGATGGAATTGTGACCATCTTGAGCTACAGTCCATACATAGCCAATGTCGTTCATGCACAAATATCGGCGGCTGTTTTTCCATCCAGTGGCCCCTGATTGGAACGGTTCGTGAGGCTTGATGGAATAATCAACCTTTAATCTTTTGTGTGATGAAGAGTGTCCATTGATATGCCCTTGGCCATTTCGTTTCATCCCTCCTTTGGTTTCTGGGACATATCCGGCCCCGTCGTCGTCCTCGATCCAATCGTTGAACTCCTTGTCCGAATCATAATTCTCCCTCTGCAATTCCAACTCATCCTCTATATCCCTGTCCACTTGTGCCGAAATTTCTTCACCTTCATCACCCTCATCGTCACCCTCATCGGCAACCCCATTTAATTTTTCCAACAGAACGATCTTTTTGCCAGTAGGCGCGGGGGCGTCTTCTGAAATGATATCTTCCAAATAGTACAAGCGTCCATCAACCGTGGAAACCGTCAACGCATTCCTATCTGGAGACCAGCCCAAGCACACACCTGGAGAACTGATCTTAGTTTTTTTGACAACCGTTTGTTTTTTGGAATCCCAGATAATCAATTGATTGTCCTTACCAACTGACGCCAAGTATATCCCATTGGGCGACCATTTCAGATCAGTAATCGAATCGAAATGTTCAGCCGAAAATCGAGTGTGCTCCTTCCAATCGAAATGCGAATAAACAGCCACCTCCATCGTTTTAGTAGCTACCGCAAACGCCTGGCCATCTGGATGCCACGCCACGCCTGTAAACTGTATATCACTAGTCTCATTTGACCTTTCGGCCACAGATTCCAACGTATACAGTAGTTCGGGTGTTTGAGACGACAACGAAAAGAATCGGATGTCCCCGTTCAAAGTTGTGGTTGCAACAATTGACCCTTGGGGATTATAAGAAACATGCTTCACGCTCTGTCCATGTCCCATCAAAGACATGGTCTTCGCAATGTCCTCAGTGTTCACAACTGTTGCATCGCCCTCATCGCTGCATACAGCAATCCATTCGCCACTGGGGCTAAAGGCCAATTCACGTATAGGCAGATTCGACCGCGTAATAGTATGAATTTCTTCCATATTTTCCAAATCATATAGCTTTGCCGTACCGTCCTCTGACGACAGAGCGAAATGCTTATATGAAACTGCCAACCCAACCACCGAATCGTCCAAACTCTCAACAGACGAGGGCTCATCGTCCAATGCAGCAGCCCTATATCGTCGTGCAAATGCATTCCCCCCCACAGTCAACAAATAATCCCCCGACGGCGAGAACATCGCCCGAACGGAGTCCTCGCCATGAGGGTACAACGCATTCGGCATCTCAATACTCATCCTATTGATATAAGTTGAAATCAATTCTCCAGGTACCTAGAAAAATACGCGTACACGTCCTCTCATTAATTTAAACACGCGTCCGCGCAAGAAATCGATCCAAAAAAAAAAAAAAAAAAAAAAAAAAAAAAAAAAAAAAAAAAAAAAAAAAAAAAAAAAAAAAAAAAAAAAAAAAAAAAAAAAAAAAAAAAAAAAAAAA
>JAJMDO010000009.1:100921-150755 GCA_030573635.1 Blastobotrys ciferrii | reverse complement strand
TTCGTTGTCATCGACGGAGCGGGACGTCACCACATTTCTTACATACTTTGCTAGGGTAGGTGTAATGCTGGACTGCTGCTGGGCAGAACTAACTGATCGCAACAGATTTCTCCCCGCCGAGTAGAGATGTTACTATTCAATCTTGAGATAGTATTCTTGTAAGAAGACAAAGGGAAGAGTGTTGTTGAACATTTAATATCACTTAGTAGCTTCTTCATCAGCTCTACCTAACGGTGGAATACCTAAGATTGTTCCTAATGGCTTCAGTCATTCGCTAATTATTGTCCCATGATCCGAATAGTTCTCACTTTCTTCTCGTTTTAATCCATCAGGGGAAGGAAGGACTGAAATTGATCCTGTGGTCTCGCCAATAACAAAAGATAACTTACCTCAGCTTTTTAAAACCTTCATGGGTTTTTTGTCATTACGCCCAATCATACAGATGCTGTAAGAAGTAAGTTAAGTGGCGGATAGCATCTCGATACCTTATGATATTTAAGCAGAGCCTTGACCAATGATATGTTTCGGGATGTTGGTTTTCAGAATCCAGAAAGACACAATGCTCTATTGTGAAGATATTCAAACATAACGTGAACCAAAAGGATAACCCAGAAACCTCTTGGTACGTGTTCTCATAAGTAGTATATATCTAAAATGCAATTACTGAACGAGTAATCTAGTTATTAACTTCAGGTTTCATAGCAGGGAAGAGGAGGACCTCCTTGATAGTGTTAGAGTTTGTAAGGAACATTGCCAATCTGTCGATACCACAGCCCCAGCCACCAGTTGGAGGAAGGCCGAATTCGAGAGCCTGGCAGAAAGTTTCGTCGATCATTTGAGCCTCGTCATCACCTTGGTCCTTTTGTCGGGCCTGCTCTTCAAAACGGGCTCGTTGGTCAAATGGATCATTCAACTCAGTATAGGCATTGGCAATTTCCTTTGTGGCAACGAACACCTCGAAACGCTCACAAAGGCCTGGGTCGTTTCGGTCATACTTGGCCAACGGGGACATCATCTGTGGGTGACCGTAGACGAAGGTTGGGTTGATACAGTGGTCCTCAATGTACTCGCCTACAAGCTTGTCCAACATACGGGCGTTGGTCAATGGAGGTGGACAGTCAAGCTTCTGCTTAATGAGAATGTCCTTGAGGAACTTTCCAGTTTCCTCAGTATGAAGTTGGTCGCCGGGTGGGAACTTGACACCGAGCTTCTCCTCAAGGGTCTGGATCATAGGAACTCGCTTCCAAGGACGGCTGAAGTCAATCTTCAAAGTCTCGCCCTCTGGGCCTTCAGGTTGATAGTCAATGACGTACGAACCTGTGATTTCCTTCACCATCTCAGAGAAGAGCAGCTCAGTAGTATCCATGAGATCGTAGACATCAGCGTAGGCCTGATAGAACTCACAGGTGGTGAACTCCGGATTGTGGGTCATGTCAATGCCCTCGTTACGGAACTGTCTGCCAATTTCGTAGACGCGTTCAAGTCCACCGACAACAAGTTGCTTAAGATACAATTCGGGAGCAATTCTCATGAACAGGTCCATGTTGAGGTCGTTGTGATGGGTGATGAATGGCTTAGCAGTGGCACCACCGGCAATCTGGTTCATCATAGGGGTCTCGACCTCAACGAAACCTCGACTGTCGAAGAAACGTCTAATGTAGGACACAATCTTGGATCGAACAATGAACTTTTCACGCACGTTATTGTTCATAATGAGATCCAAGTACCGCTGTCTATATCTAGATTCAAGGTCCTTGAATCCGTAATGGTCGTCGGGAAGCATTCGAACGGAAGGAGTCAGGAGAGTGATTTCTTCAATAAAGACAGAAACCTCACCATCGCCACCCTTCTTAGGTGCAGTTCTAAATGGATAGCCCTTAACGCCGACAATGTCACCACGTCTCAATAAATCGTGAATAGAATCCAATTTCTCCTCGCCGAAGGCCTGAGCAACCAACTGGACGTGGCTACCCTCACCATGGATGACGTAAAACTTGAGATTGGACCCAGCCTCGCGCTTGGTGTGAATTCTACCAGCAAGCGAGACCTTGTCGTCCTCAATCTTTTCCCCACGCTGTAAATGAGCGTACTTGTGAACAAACTCAGGAACCTTGACTGTCACATGGAACTTGTGTGGGTAAGGATTGGGGCTGTGAGTCTTACGAAGCTCGTTAATCTGCTTGGAACGAATCTCATAATATTCGTTAGGGTTCAAGTCATCAACGCGCTTGGACTTAGGGGCAGCCTCTGGCTTAGCCGCAGCCTTCTCAGCTTTCTTCTTCGCGACTTCTCTGGCCTTTTGTCTCTTCTTCAACTCAGACTTGGAGACCTGTTCCCCAGTCTCCTCATCCAAATAAGTCTTTTGCAACTGTTCTGCCACCTGGTCAGCCATTTTCCTTCGATTTGAAAAAGTTAAACAATCCTTGAAAAATTCTTTGAGTCACTAACTACATCCCGCATAATCGTCACAACGTTTAGTCCCGTATTCATCCCCAGACCCCCTTCCATCTACTTACAGTTATTATTTCATAGATACCAGAACAACGGTTTACACGTTTATGAGGGCCAGCTCCCAGAATCCCCTAGCTCTGCAAGACTTTTTCGTATATTGTAAGTATGTTACAACAGGGGTATTCTTTAAATGCTCTAGGCGTCTTCGGAGAGTTCTGAACATCCTTTCAATGGCAAGACAATGCAACGCGGAACAAGTTTCGCAGAGCCTCAGGACCTGGGTACTGGCGCCAGACAACAGCTGAAAACATGAAACAAGCCTTTTGTTGAGTTGAAACCATCGTACGAGATTCGAGAGAATGCGTTAGTTAAGTTAATTTAAACAATAAGTAAATTAATTAGAGTAGCACAAGTGTCACGACAATTGGTGCATGGAAAATTTCAACGACGCATGTAGGACATAGAAGGGACGGAAAAAATTAGAAGGCCACAAGGATGTTTAAAAGGTAAGACCAGCAGAGAGATTGAAGATAAGAGGAACAGCTAATTAACGGAGCGTATAGTCGAACTACCACTAATAGCAGTGTTCCTGCGGTTCCAGCGAAGACCACTTCTGTTCGGGTGGACTCTAGCGTTGTGTTGAAGATTGTTAAACACGTGTATGAGCACTATCCAGTGCAGGTTTGTGGACAGTTACTTGGGTTTGAAGAGTTGGAGGATACTAAAGAGTTGAATATCAGCTACTCGTTCCCGTTCCCAAGCATTGCTAACGATACTGAGGGCAATGCGTCGGTGCGATCCAAGGGCATGATTAAGTATCAGAACGACATGATTGACCATTTAAAGGAGGTCAATGTGGATGCCAACCCCACTGGTTGGTATGTTAGTGGAAACATGGGCCGGTTTTTTAACCAGGCAGTCATTGAAAACATGTTGAGCTATCAGAACACGAATCCAGAATCAGTCATGTTGGTCCACGACGTTTCTAAGTCCGCGCAATCTGGCTTCTCGTTGAAGGCGTATAGACTCTCGCCAGCATACTTGGCGGTTAGAAAGGAGGGCAAGTTTACAACTGATAACCTGACCAAAAACGAGCTGTCATACCATACCATTTTCGAGGAACTGCCAGTGAAGGTGTCCAACTCACACTTGGTGACACTTTATCTGCAATCTATTGAACACAAACCAGATTACGACCATCTAAACATCTCTATAGACTCCTATCTCGAGAAAAACATCGAGGGCATCTTCGACTCTGTTGACGACTTCCACTACGATCAAGGCAATTACAACTACTACCAGAGACAGATGTCGCGTGAAAAGCTAAAGATCCAACAATGGCAACAAAAACGCAAGGCGGAGAACAACGCTCGCCAACAACAAGGAAAGCAGCCTTTGTCCACTGAGGAATGGAAGTCCCTTTTCAAGCTACCCGATGAACCCTCCCGAGTCGAGAACCTTCTCATCTCTGGACAGATTGACCAATATTGCAACCAAATCGAGGAATTCGGTTCCTCAATCACTCCAAAGCTCTTTGCCGCTCAAAAGAATTTGGAGGCTTAAATATAACGTAACAAATATTATTTCAAACCATTTGGATTCTTGAGGGCGACCCACTTGGGCTCGTTTCATTATCAGTATAATCTGAAGCTTTCCGCGAAGAGGAAAAAGGGTATTATTTTTTCTTGGGGTCATGCCCCGAACCGCCTGTATCTCATCGCGGATTTGTTTTATTTCAGGGAGGACCAAGGGTGCTACTCAGTTATGGACCTGGACAATATAAAACACGGAAGCTTACCGTCCTAGAATGGATCGTTCTCTGCTCTTTCGATAATCTTTTACGCCAAACCACTATACCGTTTGCTTTCTTGTATGATTAACATATATATGTGCATATATGCTGTAGATGTGCCCTACAGAAAGCTGAAAGTAAACACCGGCGTTAGAGGTCAGCCCTAGGCCTCAAGAATGAAGCTATACGTTAACGTTAATAAGACGGAGTGGTCGTTGATATTGGATAAAAACTAATAGATGAACGTAGGCTACCAATAAACTGGGAGCGAAGGTAGATTGGGGATGTGCTCCAAGGAAACAAATGCTTAATAACTTTGTAACTAGTGGAAAAGGGTTGAATGTCCCAACGTTGAGTTACACGAAATAGCGATGAGTAGTGGGGAGGAAGTAGTATCCACGCCGTTGAGGGCGGATAATGTGATTTCACAAAAGATTGCTAATATACTTTCGACTTCATACACTGATGTTTCGATAAGAAAGGCACTGGAGTCATTGGACCAGAGGGTGGAGAAAAATACGGTTGAGACACGTCGACATTTGCGGTCCAACACAGAGGCAGAGGTGATCAAGGCTAATGGTGTCGTTTTGAAGGACTTTTCAAAGATTGCCAGCCATCTGAGGTCATTAGGTGACTCTATCAAGGAGTTGAATCAGAAAACTCAGGACATGGAGAAGCTGGTGAATGACGCGAGTCGGTCGACGTCGCAAATTGTGAAAGAATCTAATGAGTTGAAGATACAGGATGAGAAAATTTTGGGTAAGCAGGCGTTATTGCAAGCTTATGAAAGTGCATTCATTATTTCACCGGAGGAGATTGAGGTGTTAACTTCGGCAGCATCTCCCGTGGACGATCAGTTCTTTCAAGGGTTGGAGCGAATCAAACGGGTTCATGAAGATTGCCAGGCATTGTTGGCGACGGAAAATTCGAAAAGTCAAGCTGGTGGGTTGGAAATCATGTCATCAATGTCGGAGTATCTTGATCGGGCTTATGATAAGCTGTATTATTCTGTTCAACATGAATTCAAGCATCTGTCGGGCCAGTATGTACAACTTGGAAAGAAGATTCGACGATCGTTAATCGCATTAGCCGAAAAGCCCAGTTTATTTGAATCAGCGTTGAATGGTCTATGTGAGAATAGACAGAAGCACCTTTCGATGGAATTTGTCAACGCTCTATCAACAGAAACGGCGTCCTCAAAACCGATAGACTACTATGCCTACGATCCATTGCGGTACATTGGAGACATTATGGCGTGGATCCATTCAGCGGCTGTCAATGAACGCGAGAACTTGGATGCTCTATTTCAAACGGACACGATGACCTCGGGACTCCGTCAGGGATTGGCCAGTGAACCATGGGAACACGGGAAGTTGGACGATATCAAGGGAACTGTCGACTCACAAATTGACAAAATTACAGGCTCCCTTGTACGCCCATTAAAAGTACGAGTTGAACAAGTCATTAGCGCAGAAACAAAGGTAACCACAGTATACCAGGTTTCCAACGTTCTCCTGTTCTACCACAACACCTTTTTGAAGCATTTTAAACAAGAATCCGCCATCATACTGGCATTGACTCGGTTGCGCGATACTTGCATGCGGCAGTTCAGAACCTGTCTAGAGGATAAGATCCACCAGGTTAAAGAAAACCAACTGCAAGCCAACACAGACCTTCAGCCGCCAGAATTTCTGTTTGACGCGAATAGTGATCTTAAGGCGGTGCTAACCAGTTATGAGTCTAGCATGGCATACACGGCTGGAGGTAATGAAGAACTACGCCAGATCATTGAAGATATGACGGAACCTTACCTGGAGTGTTGTCGACGAATTTCCAGCGATCTAGGCGACACTGCAGCGGAAGTCTTCCTAATAAACTGTTATGATCTAGTGAAGATCAATTGTCTCTCTCTCTTCAATTCCCTAACTGAATACAAGATCCAGCAGCTTGACACACGCATTGAAGAACTGATTGGGGTCTTGGTTGACCGCCAATTTGCCCAATTCCTCAAATCATCTGGCATCGAGGAATATAAAGATAAACTTAATGATGAACAAGGTGTGGTTGCCCTCTCAACCAAACTAGATGACTTCCTTCCAGCCGCGACCATGGAATCAACACCTCAACTCCATCGCCTCTCATCTCCTCGGATTGGTTCCACCATAACCCTGCGCGCCTCTCAAAAATTTTGTGCTGAATTCCAACGCCTGGAAGCCAAAATCTCCAACCTTTATCCAGACGAACAAACCCGTTCCCAATTATTCCCACGGTCACTTGATGAAGTCAAAGTCCTTTTGGCCATAGACTGAAGAACTAGAGTTTAATCGCTAATGCAACCAGTAGGAGAAAACCAGAAGTAGTATGCGAGATGCAGCTATAATCACTCGCGTTGACCTACACAATTCATCCAAAACAATAGCACTAGCTGCGAGACCTCAATTCAGCGTCCATCTACCAATAGTATTTTCCTCAAAGAACGGATCAATTAACAACAGTAAAGCCCTGCAAATATTGAGTGTCTATAATCCGTTAATTGGTCAGCTCAAATAAATTACTGCATGCATGACCATAACCGATTTAGCTCGCGCTGATGTATATCATTTTAATAGAGACTTTGGCTGTACGTTGGCAGTTTCCGGAAAGAGCCTTATGATCCAGAAGACACTATATTTTTATTTGGGACTGAATCAATGAAAATGAGTTACACGTTCAAAGTCCTCGAGGATTATATGACTCTACAGACCGATCGAATGCCAAGTCGCATCCTAAATTCCGTGAAGTGACCCTAAGGGGCCTGAACGGTGACCAACTTCTTAGCCAGTTCGAAAAGAATGATACTAATAACGTGCCAATTGCAACTAGGACCATATTTTCATCATTCGGGCATAAAAACATGCCAGACCCACTCAGCATATCCCAGATACTATATACAAGTTATAAATGACCAAAGTGAAACTCTGGACGAGCTCGAAACTGAAAACATGGTCAAAAACGTACGAACCAAATTAGGCGGCGGTTCGGGTGAAAGGCTATAAATATACGATATACGCGGATTGCGCGCATGTTTCTTTAACCAATAGACAAAAAGACAAAAGTAGCGCAACGACTTGAATCTAGTTGAAGATGGGCAGGCCTAGGGTAAGAGCAGATAAGGGTTAATTTAGAGCTAATAGTAATAAAGTAGTTAATATTGCTTGTCCGGCATGGCGAATCAGAGGGAAATTGTGAGTTTGGCTTGATTTCATTTAACAATTGACTAATCTGGGGCCTGTTTAGGTGATAAGTCTGTGAACCGGGTGACTGCCAACCATATGATATCGTTGACACAGCGTGGGCATGAACAAGCGATTGAGGCTGGCAAGGAGTTGAGCTCAATGCTACACCCAGATGATAATATTTTGTTCTATACGTCGCCTTACAAGCGAGCCCGGCAGACTACAGAGGGTATTGTGTCACAGATTGAAGGGAAGCATTCGTACAAGGTGAATGAGGATGCGCGGTTACGGGAACAGGATTTCGGCAATTTCCAAGGCGAAGCAAAGGAAATGAGTAGGATTTGGACTGATCGGGCCCATTATGGGCATTTCTTTTATCGGATCCCCCACGGTGAATCGGCCGCAGATGTGTATGATCGTTGTTCTGGATTCAATGAAACTCTGTTTCGTCAATTTAGTTCAGACAAATTCCCATCGGTGCTTGTGTTGGTCGCCCATGGGATCTGGATCAGAGTGTTCCTGATGAAGTGGTATCGTTGGACTTACGAGGAATTCGAATCACTGAAAAACATTCCACATTGTCAATTCATCATTATGGAGAAGAGGGAGGATCAGAAATTCAAACTCAAGACACGCCTGCGGAAGTGGGATGACGAAGAAGAGGTGCTGACTGAAGACGATGATCTCAGCGATGCAGTTGGCAACTCAAACTCATTGACAAACCAACAATTCGAAAAAATGAAGCAAAAAGAACGAAAAATACGGGCATCCTTTGCCCGGGCAAATTCGGTCAACAAAGGTAACCGCACAACAACTTCTTCGTCCAATTGATAATGTCCTATTTAATCAGTCCTTGTGCCATTTTAATAAGCAGTTAAATAAATTCAATTAATTGATCGAATTAACACCAGAGTCCTTCATACTAACTGTCTGATCCCCTCCTTTTCGAAAGAAAAAGCAAAAGGTATTTGTTCTGCTTGTTATTTCTGCACGACAGATGGCGGACGAGCCATCTCAGAAGAACAATTTGTTTAATTTAATATATGAATGTACGGATACAATAGTAATAATTTAGCCAGTAAGAATGTTAACGAAGTTCCAAATCAACGCATACCGGTCTATGGTCTGAGAATTTAAAGTGGTGGAATTCAGAATGCAAGATACCGAAGGTCTTTAGGCAAAGTCCGCGATTTCTTGGGAGCCAAATAAAGTCGATGTAGTTTGGCTTATCGTTTGAGTTAAATCCAGAAAAGGTGAGAGAATGTCCGTAGCGAAGGTCTTCAGACAAAAGCAATCCGGAATCGTCCAAGTCTTTAGACAATGTTTTATAAGCCTCATCATCACGACTTGAATTGAAATCACCCGTCAGGACGACAGGAACCTGACACATTTCCTCCTTCATCAAGGTGACAATGAGCTTCGACGACTCCTTTCGTGCAGTAAGGCCTTGGTGGTCGTAGTGGGTGTTGAACACTCCGATCTCACGACCAGTTGAATAGTGTCTCAACCTGACATAACTAACAATCCTCTTCAATGCGGCGTCCCAACCAATACTAGGAACCTCTGGAGTTTCACTCAACCAATGCGTTTCACATTTAATCAACTCCCATTCACATTTTTTATAGAAAATGGGCGCAAATTCTCCTTGTGTTTCTCCATCATCGCGACCAACGCCATAATAGGCCCATTCTTCTCCTAAGCCTTCTTGTATATCCAACAGCTGATTGTATAGCACCTCTTGTAGACAGATGATAGTGTTGTGCTGCCCATTGAACTTCATGCTGGCAATGCTGGGAACCTTGCGCTCACACCAGTAGCGCTCATGCTTCGTGAGCCCTCTATTGTCATACCGAATGTTATGATCGTACACTCTGAACTCTAGATTACGAAGCTGCATGGCGTTCTTTCAATTCAATTCGGCAAGCTTAATCAATGTCTAACTCAGTCAGTATCAACTGCGATCTGGCACTTATCGGTCCGGTCCGACCGCGATAGGATCCACGTGGTACCTGCGGCCAGTGCGGGGCCCTCTCATAATTTTCCAGAACCAAGCCAAAACGCGTCGCACAATTTGCAGAGGGTCTTTTGTAACTAATTGATCCCGTTACTTTAAAAAAAGAAAGCAATTAATGTGAATGATATTTTACATTGGAAACAGCTAAAGCATGGATTATTTTAGTAACCTTCGCGAAGCGGACCTTGGTGGATTGGGTGCGTGCCCCCAAGAAAGGGACTTTTGTAATGCCGAGACCATCTCCGATGTATAAACAGTTAGTTTTTTGCCTAACATCGATCACATTTTTTAGAACGATCTGGTTTGCTTCCTCGACCGTAGCCGTCTTTTGCGTAATAATCCATAGGATAAGGGCCACTCCCCCAATCGGAGTCTTCTCCGAGGGCGACCATGGCCTCATAAGGAGTTAAGAGCGGTTTTGGGAAGGCGTAGCCCCAGTCAATTGAGAGTCTAGGACAGGCCACCTGGACCCAACAATCGATATCGTCGAATTGAGCTAGTTTGCCTGGAAATATTTCAGAGAGAACCACTAAAACCGTCTCTGTGCCTGCTCGTTTGAATGCATCTTGAAGCCGACCTAGAGTTCCCACGTTGCCCTGTCGACCAAGGGCACCTAGAATAAGGCCGACCTTCTTTGAGTGTTTGGCCGTGGCAATGGCACTTCTTCGAAGGGCATACATTTCCTTGTGGTCATATGTTTCGATGGTGAACTTTCGTGAATAAGGGTCGTATTTATAGGCTGGGGTTTCTGGGTTATGGATCATGGCAGATTCAAGATGGAATCGTCCGTCGCCGATATATACAATGGCATCTATTTTTTGCTCATCTTTTGGAGGTAGCCGTGCAGAGGTACAACCAAGCACCTCTCCTCTTGACAATGGCATAGCCTGTGGTGCAACTGCCGTAATCCCTCCCTTTAGCAGCAATTCATCCGGAATAGCATGCAATGTCGGGTTAAATTGGATGGTGGAAACTAAAGCGAGTCTGGAACCTGGTTCAAAATTCCTAGTAAGTGTCGATACCAAATGTGGTTTGTCAACTTCAATGGTGACAAAGATATACAGAACTTTGATCTTCGTGACATCCACAGGTACTAAGCATGAATGGGCGTAATGCACCAAGAAATCGCAGCCAAGTGAAATGGCAGTAAAATCATCAATACAACACGCTCCGTATGTAACATCTCCCATAATAATCGTTTCCACATTGCAAAATTGCTCTAATATGTCCGCAACAACACATGCATAAATCAATAGACCCTCGGGCATTTGGAGTGCAACCCGTTTAGAATTGTTCTTTCGAATGTTCCAAACGGTCTTGTGTATCTCAAAGTTGTAATTCGATGGCAGGATCTTTATAGCTTCATTTAACTCTTCGTCCTGTAAAATATCATGCGGAATCTGGTTCAATGACCGTCCCTTGGGCTTTCGTGCAACTATAGCACTATCCTCCATATCCTTTGGAGCCGTATCATTATCACCATTCCGTCTTCCTACAAACTTTCGTCTTGGCTTAACCTCTGTCTCTGTCATGTTACCTCGCTCTAGTTCAACATCAGGTGTTCCAATCGGGATGAAAAAAGTGGTGACCAAAAAAAAAAAAAAATGCATGCATGTATGCATGCCCAAGTAAGCCCAGTTGACCCAGTCATTATATTTGCAACTGGCTCACAATCGCCACTCTACCTGCAGCTCTCAATCGCCTGAAGTTACGTTTCACGAACCTCAATTAGGTTTGTTCAACCCTAAGGTTTCCAGCAAAAGAAGCAAAAAGCAATTGTGCTTCGCAGAGATGTATCAAAACCCATGCCAAACCAGCCTACTGCGTCCGGAGACAAGCCAAAGCTTCAGCAACTGTTAGAGCATATCCTTCTTTACCGGAGAAAGAAGCAAGAAGCGTCTCCTGCTTCTCAGAGGACTGATCTCCCAAACTCGGCTAATTCGTCCTTCGGGGTCTGTGCCCTTAGGGGTGTACCCAGGAGTATTGAAATAGAAGTATTAAAATAATGCCTAAAATTCATCCTTATTCAGAACCAAGAGCGGTGTGCTGTATCGCAAAGCTCATGATTTCTGGCAAAAAAAGTGGTAGGGCGGGGTGTGTTTTGTGTGGGACAAAAAAAGTTTGACGAGCCATTCTATTAAAGCTTAAGGTGTCTTACGGTGCTATACCATGCTAACACCGCAATTTTCCGTTGATCAGGATGAAAAAAATGTCTATATAGATATCAAAGCGCCATTTATTCGGACCCAGGATGTTGAGTTTTTTGTGGACGGCGAGCTGTTCATATTTTCGCTTCACCCTTACTATCTGCGGCTCCGATTTCCGGGCAGGTTAAAGCAAGACGACGACGAGGAACAGGACGAATCCAAGCTTTCTAACGCTTCCTATGATATTGCATCGTCGACAGTCAAGATTAGAGTACCCAAGGAGACCGCTGGCGAGGAATTTAAGGACTTGGATATGATCACCAAGCTGCTGGCTCGGAAGGACGAGCCAACAAAAGAGAAGGCGGGAACTAAGCCATTGATCCAGGAGATCGGTGGAACTAGTAACAAGGCGGAAGAAATTGCAGAACTGGGGGAAAAGTTTGACTGGGAGATTGAACAAAAAGTAGAGTCCAATGTGTCAAGCAATCTTGGATCAAAGTATGGGTTCGACGATCAATATTCTGGCGAAATTGGTGTTTCTGTGATGAATGGAAACTCCATCAATGAGTTGGGTGATCCAGAAAACTCCACTGTCGAATCACGCTCTTCTGAGCGCGTCTCTTTGGAAGATCACAAATTTGATCCAGATCATTACCTAGCAGACTTTATGGACAATCCAGAAATCTCTGAATTCATTAACTGGTCAAATCCCATGCTCGGATCAGCATACGACTTTAGGTTTAACTCTGAGGAAAAAGATCTGTTGGCAAAATTACCAAAGAAATCGTACATTCTTTCCGCACCCAAAATAACATACATCAATCTTGTCTCCATTGTGTTTGCATATGTCTTCGATTGCTGTACCACAATGGACGACCATACAGTCGAATCAGCCTGGACAATTGGTAAGCTCATCCCCGCTGTCAGCTGTCTTGATACCAACTTCTCTACTTTACACAGCATTGTTATTGCGTGCACACGTAGAGCACTTGCATATCCCCTCTACAGACACTGGAAGCTCGTCCAAAAGGTGTGGGACGATGTCTACAGACTCCTTAAACTGGCATCCAATGATAAAAAGGTAATTGTTAAAGTCCTTCTTAGGGTGGTCAAGATCTTCGACACTTCAGATGCATGCCATTCAGTATACAATCGCATTCTTTTCCACGATTATTCAGCCTGGGTCCAACACGCTAACGAAGTCGTTATTCGCTCACTAGCTCATGATTTACGAAAAACCCTCGAAACCCTCAATAAGTCTTCCCTCAACTGGCTCATTCCAGAATTAGAAGAAGCCGCCGTTGAAGCTGCTCAAGAAGGTTAAGCCGTTTCTGGGGGGGGGGATGTCCCTAATAGAATAATAAAGACGCACACGTGGTTTTTGATCATCCATGGAAAGACAGTGAACAAAAACTTCTCTGGCACTGTAGTATTTAAGCCCAGAGCATTTGAAGAATGATGGTATTATGAATAGATTCAGATAACTAAACTCTGGATAGACATATTTGCTCTTCAAACTTAACCCCTGTGCTTTAAAAAAGCTGCTGAACAGGGTTCTGCAAAAGAAAAGGAAAAAGTGTCTGTTCGCTTCGCAGAAGAGTAGTGAACGGAATGTATATAAGACTCATTCTATTTCCAATTAACCATATCCAAAATAAACGAATATATTGACTATTAGCAGAGACAATGAACACATGCATATCGCAGAAAGGGGGTCTGGACACAAAAAGCCTGCTTCGATTTGATGAGGACGATTTATTGGGGGTGTTTAAATCTAAATATGTTTCCAAATATACAGATGAGGTCATCATTAATAAATAATTAGAAATCAACTGGACTGACCCTCCTTTTCTATCATAAAGTTTACATCGTGTCTTCGTGATCTTTCCTCACCGACCTCCGTTTCAGTCGTAGGAGCGGCACTGGTGGAAGGGCCAGTTGACTGGGCGGCTGACCTCGGAGTTGATTGGCGTTCGGACTCGGCTGCGGCGACGTTAGCCAAGACGCTAACACCGCCACTTTCACTGCCACTTTCTGGTTGCGGAGATGCACCTCGCTGTTGTGGCTGTTGCTTAGACTTTGGCGGACCTAGGTAAGGATGGAAATCGGAGCTTCTCACGATTGATGCTTCGGATCGATGTCTGGCATGCCCCATGGTACGTCTTCTGGATATGTTTGAATGGGCCATGGCTGCAGCTGCCGCACCAGAAGGCGCTGCTTTCGGTGTTGGTGAGCCAGTTCTGTCGCGGTCTTTGTCGCTCACAGACTTTTGTCGCTTGATGCCTTGTTGTTCTCCACTATCTGAATCCTTCTTTGGGCTGGTCACGTTTGTGGTCTTTTTAAGGTTAGGGTCGTAATGGTGAAATTGGTACACTTGGAGTCCAGAGGGAGATGACGGGGATGCAGAAAACTGAGATTGGGTAGGTGGTGGATGATTTAAATATGGTTGGTTGGCCTGCCAGCCTCTGGTTGGAAAGGGGGTATGTTGGGGTGGCCCTGGTGGTGGGTGTCTGGGCGACATTTGGGTCATATTAGGAATTGCAGAGGTTGACGCATGATGATGATGTCCTGGTCTGAATGTGGACTGTTGAGGTGGGGCTGGAGGCTGCTGCTGCTGAGGCTGTGGTTGTGGTCGCGGCTGCGGTGGCAATGAAAGGTTACGTTGATGTGAAGAAGGGGAGTGTTGCTGCTGCTGCTGTTGGTGTTGCTCAGTCATCAGCGGATTGAGCTGGGATTTGGATTGTTTGAGAAGGGCAGGGTAAGTTTGGGCAAAAGAGGCTGCAAGGGCTGCTGGAGATTGATCTTTGAGCTGATTAGACACTGCCTCAAAGTCATTGCCGTTCTTGAACAGCAGGGGAATGGACTGGGGTGGGATATTGCCTTCCAGCGCACGCTTCAACAGCTCGCAACGATAAAACTCCTGCTTCGTGCGCTCTTGTTCAGCACGAACCGCTAGAGCCTGTTTGAGGGCGTCGTCAGTATAGTGCCAGGTGGAAACAGAAGTACCAAAAAGAGCAGAAAGCGCAGGATCATCACTGCCGCCGCCGCCGCCGGAATCATGTTGTTTATTTTCAGACATTGAAGACTTGGGCGACGGGGACGTGTCGACCGGATTGGTATTCGTCGTCGTGTCTTCCTTACCGGAAGAGGAAGATGGCGGAGGAAGAGTTGTTGCGTTCTGTTGGTGAGTCTGGTGTTGCTGCTGCTGTTGTTGTAGATGTGGCTGTTGTTGTGGCTCCTCCTCCTCACGCAAAGTGTTCGGCCGATTTTGTTTGCCTACAGAGGGGGGTCGGGAATACTGCTGTTGGGGCTGTTCTTGTTGGTCTTTATTCTTTGGGAACGTAAAGTTGTTGGCCATTGAAGGACGGGCAATCGTCGTACTTGAAAAACTCATATCTCAATTCCACTTCAGGTGCGTGTACGTGCTCAAGTTTGTCTGTGTTTGTTTTTTTTTGCCGTTTAAAGTTTTGAGCTTAAAAAAAAAAAAAAGGAAAAAAGGAAAGAAGGCTATCACCAATGCTGTTACTGCTGCTGCAAATTACAACCAAGGTAATTCAGCTTCCTCCTTCCTGACTGGCGCAGCTAAGAGAACAAGAAAAAGACAACAATAAACGATGTGCCCCGCTGCTGGTAGTGGTGCTCTGCGAGTTCAGGTGTCCCAATAGTATGCACAAAGAAACAAAACAACAGAACAAAAAACAACAAAAAATAAATTAAACCCTTAGTGGTGTTGTTGCCTGCCTACCTGCGCGATGAAGAGTAAAAAAGCGCCAAAGCGAAATCAAGCGTGTATGTGAGGAGGTATCAATGACGGAACATTCCCTGCTTCTATTTTGGCCTCCTTTCTGGCGCGTCGATCCCGACCAAGATGGGTATGTCTTAGGATTCCCATCCGGGTAACTGCCTGTTTTAGTTATAAACCCCCCCCCTTTTGGGCAACACTTTATCAAACCCCGGGAATGCTGCTGCTCAAAGCTTAAAAACCTCTCAGCCCTTGAACAATGACGCGTCGCTATTTTTCATCCCTTGCCTTGTAACTGCCAGTCGACTAACAGCTGTTATTTATTTTTTCTTAACAACTAAAGTTCCTCCTCATTCCAGCCGGACAGCCAGTATATTAGACTGCGCCGCCGCTCTCAATCCCCCGATTAGGCAATCGTACGACAATCCCTGTCACCATTTACCCCTTTGAACTAGCTAGCTAACGAGCGAGAGAGCGACCTTCGAAGCATTGTCTAACTGCGAGTCAACGGACATGGCAAACGAGGATACCTGCAGAGCCCGAGCTAAATGGATTGTTTACATCCCACACAGATACCGAAAACGGTGTCAGCCTGCATGTGTCCATGTGCATTGAATTCAGGACTTGATTCGGATATTTTTAGCCCACAGCTACTACTCCACGCGGGCCGCATGTAGCGAATCTTTGTTCCACCCTCTTGTCAGACAAACCATAAGACAACAGTCACTTTGCTGAACGACAACACTCCATCCCTTTGTTCTGTTCCAGTTACAAGGTTTGCCCGAAACCTTTGCTGACGCACTCTTTCTCGCCATTCTTGGCTGAGTGATCCTAAATAATCTTGTTTTTGCTGGTGCTGGGGAGCATGCCTCAGGACCCAGACGCTCGGTCGGCTTGAGAGTTGGGCGGCCATTGAAAGAGCTTTATGATGGGTTTCTGACAGCACGGATTGTGCCAAAACGATTGCATGGATGTGTTGGCTCGCAAAAGAAGACTAGCATCAGAGAAAGTACGTGCATGAGCCGGCCGTATATAATACATATATTGCATTGTATATATACGCGATGGGTATATCAATATATGTGCAATCTTAATTGACTAGCGCTAGCGCTATAGTATATTGCAATTGACTGTCTTTAGCGCTAGCGATATATATATGTATTATTTTTTTTTTTTAAATTGGTTCGACTACTATTGTCCATAATACATAAGAAATTAGAAATTAGGAATTAATATATATATATATATATATATATTAATATCGATCGCGCATATGTATATATGCACAACTAAGTATATTAATAGAAACGGTGCAAGTGATTCAATCGCGCGGTCATCCGGTCTAATATTGATCATGACAGCAGAAAACTTCTGGAAGGGGAAGTAAAAAAGGTACACCGGCCGGGTTTATAACGTTAAGGTTCCATCTTCGAGACAAAGAAATATGCAGTACTGTAGCCGTATAACTACCCGTTACATGAAACAACCAGAACAATGCTAGCTCTTATTTCTTTTTCGGTATACATGAATAGTGAGCCTACATATATACCTATTGGAGCTGAATTATCTGAACCGTGCAGCAGTTATAGAGTACTAGACCAGAATCCTGAGATCCCCATGTGACCAAAAGCACTGTGGTTTTCATAATCAAGCCACTAGCAAACTAACCATCGACTGAATTATTAGGCAGGCAAGCCAACCGGCCTCTAAAATCATAAGGAAACGTAAATGATAAACAAGCGGGCCTGTTCGGGAAGAGGAATTAATACATTTTTGCTTCTTTCACTACAAAAAGAATGCCCTAGGCCCAATTGAGCCTTGCTAACTTGCTAGCCCAATCAGTAGAGCTTGTGCTTCTTAATCCGTTGGAAGTTTAACCTGCAGACTTTGCTTTACAGGACACACTATTTGGTTATTCTATTGTTCCGCTGTCGTAGTTGCTCATGACACCTAGCGTGCCTGCAAAGTCAGCACGTTAAACTGCCAACACCCAAAACCCTAGGTGGGCCTTCCCGAGGTTGAATGCACAGTATGACCAAAAGACCTTTTACATCCTCTTACAGAAAGACGAAAATGCCATAAATCCGACTTAAATAAAGGGTTGTGATATTGTTTTCTAGGAGGCTTCTAAGTCCCAGGGTTGGCTGTTCCGAGGTTTGGCCGAAAATGCCCTTCAGCACAACGCTTTCACATCCGAAAGGTGGATTCCAGGGAGCCAACATATTTAACTGTTAATTCGTTCATGTGCAGAACGCATTGGCCACCACCCACGCCTCTGGAAGCAGAGCATAGGGGTTTGGGTGCATGCCCCAGCAACAGTATAATTTTGTGAGCCTAGGATGAGTCCTAGATATTTATTGTCACTTATTGTTGCTAGAGAAGAGTGTGTTCATTATTCTAATAACTAATTGTCGTAAATCGTCAATAGCCGAGGCGACGAGCGCGTTTTTTTGCGATCGCGTGGCGAAATACGCGTAAATTAATTCGTGGTTGAGGATTCCTCACGGACGACAAGACTTTCCAAGTGGTACTAATTCCTTATTGAACACAATGTCTCTGGTCTCGCTGCTGAATGTACAGGTTCTGAACAACCCAGCAAAGTTCACCGAGCCTTACAAATTCGAAATATCGTTTGAATGTTTAGAGGAGCTGAAGAATGGTAAGTGTGTCGTGAATTCACAACGATAGACAATGGCGAACTGCTTTGCTGGCCCTTAATTCTGTCGCATGAGCCAAAGGCTTCACTCTACCACAGGTTGGGGCCCGTTGTGCAGCTGAATTGGTCAGCGTGAAAAACGCGTGCTTCCACAAGCAAGGAAATGGGGAACGAGTCCGACAATTCGTCTTCAAAAAGACCAGTAGTCTATTGGTTTCTCGAGGTTCAGTAACGGACGAGAGCAAAGAGGATAAAGAATATGGTGAATACTAACTTGAGGCTAGATCTGGAATGGAAACTGACTTATGTGGGAAGCTCTACATCGTGAGTAAAACCAATGCATTGCCTGTGCAGTTGATACTAATGTGATGAAATAGGTCGAATCATGATCAGGTGTTGGACTCACTATTAGTTGGACCAGTACCCGTTGGATTGAACAAGTTTGTATTTGAAGCCGATCCACCATCACCGGACTTGATTCCTGCATCAGAGCTTGTCAGTGTGACGGTCATAATACTTTCCTGCTCATACAACGACCAGGAGTTTGTCCGAGTTGGTTATTACGTGAACAACGAATACGATACCGCTGAATTGCGAGAAAACCCGCCTACTAAGGTACAATTGGATCATGTCACAAGAAACATATTGGCTGAAAAGCCACGTGTCACGAAGTTCTCTATAGCCTGGGATGGCGACCAACCAGCGGATGCATATCCGCCTGAACAGCCAGATGTGGATTTCGAGGAGGACGACGAGGACCAATATGGTGCTGGCGAAGAGGAAGAAGAAGAGGAAATGGAGGAAGAACAAGCAGCTGATGGGGCAGACGAAAAGGCTAACGAGGAAGAAGATTTGGGTGAAGAAGAGGAAGAAAAGGATCAAAATGACAAGACCGGCGAGGCAGATCTCGAAGGAGAAGATGAAAACGGCCAAAAAACATAACAATAACTAATTACACTAATCCTTATCTCATTTAAAACATTTAGATCTCATAATATTTAACTTCATTGCTTTATTTTGATTTTCTTCTAAAATCATATAGCTATATACATCAATCTTCTGGAAACAATGTGCATGCATATAAAATCCATTGGGTATAGGTCTGATCAAGCAAGCAATATTGTAATATCATCAATTCACTGGGGATGGGAGTGGCCCTCATGACCAACCAGGGTCCACTTCAATTCGCTGAGCACCAGGCAGTACGGAGTTAAGTATATTTTTGGACACCGAATTCGATCGAAGAATACTACTGTTTCCTCCTCAACTTCTCTAATGTCCGCCTTGCATAATAACAAATAAAAAGTGATCATAAATCTAGGAAACACTCCATTCTTTTCCCTCTTTTGCGCTATAAGCTTTATATGAGAATTAAGGGGAATCTCGCTATGGGCGCCGAGAGAGATGGCTATTCCTGTTCTGAGTTCCTCGAAAGAGGGGAGCAAACGTAGGGACATAGCCCAAGGATGTGAAAAAAAACTTGGTCCAAACGACGAATTAGTTCGGTTGAACTACTAGCAATCCTCTTCTCCAGAGAAGTAAGAAAAAAGCTAGCGTTGTTTTCCTTTGTTGATCTTGGTTTCACCCCACACGCCGCTGACCTATCTGGGGATTTGGGGGGAGGAAATTGACAGACTTGGCCCCAAGGAAAATATACCACAATATATGCAATGCTAGGTTTCATGTAGAATGGCATCTACCATGTAGGTTGTGCAAACTTAAGTCGAGCTACTGTTTGGAATTGGACGACGTTGAATTGAGATATCTGTAACGTTATGCAAGTGGACAGCCGCTTGTTCTTGGCTTTTTTGACAAATAACGCAGGGCCGGCTGTGACCCGAGGCCGCCTCGGAACTGGCCGGAGCTCCATCTCGGGGCGAAGCTGGACATTGGACATTATCCACACACGTGCATGGAAAGATGTATAATTGATGGGCCGGTTGCATCAGTTAAATGTATTTGAAGTTTAGAAGTTTAAAGTAAAGTTGCCGGGCAGTTAGTTAGTTTGGCTACACGTGTCAACTACAGAATCGAATTTAAAAATGCAATTGATATGCATCACTGGCGCGATATGCAGCTAGCCACTGCACATGCTTAACGGGTAAGACAACGTGCGAAGTTTCAAACATACAATATAAAACTGCCGTTACCGGCCGAACACAAAGGTGGTCAAACCGATGAGATGAACGCGACAATTAGACCAAGCAGTATAGAGATAAACGACCTCACGCTTCGTCATCCGAGTAAAAAGGCTGATGAGGAGGAGGACGATGGGAAGCGTCTAACAGAATCAACTTACGAGTACCCTCAACAGCGATACGATGGTGGAACATCTCGACATGAGGGAGGGAAGGTGTTACGGGTGTATCGTAGAACGATACATGTATTGAAAAAATATGGAAAATTTATTGGGCCGGGGATAATGGTTTCCATTGCGTATATGGATCCGGGGAATTACTCTACAGATGTTGAAGCAGGTGCTACCCTGGAATTTGCACTTTTGTTCGTTGTCCTTCTGTCCAATATCATTGCCATGTTTTTGCAATCCCTGGCCATCAAGCTAGGGTCTGTCACTGGAAATGATTTGGCTGTGGCCTGCAAACAGAATCTGCCCAAGTGGGTCACAATTGTGCTGTATATCTTTGCAGAGGTTGCAATAATTGCAACAGATATTGCAGAAGTGATTGGCACGGCGATTGCATTGAACATATTGTTGAAAATTCCGTTAATGGCCGGTGTTGCCATCACTATAGTGGACGTTCTCTTGGTTCTATTGGCGTACAAGCCTGGTAAGGGTATGAAAACTGTGCGGATTTTTGAATATGTTGTGGCGACGCTCGTTATGGCCATTATAATTTGTTTTGCCATCGAATTAGCACGAATCCCAAAGACACCAGTTGGCCACGTATTCAAGGGATATCTTCCAACAAGTCGTATGCTTGACAAAAATGGCATTTACATTTCCTGTGGTATTCTAGGTGCAACAGTTATGCCGCATTCATTGTATTTGGGGTCTGCTTTGGTTCGTCCTCGAGTACGAGATTATGATATAACGCACGGCCACATCCCAGATGAGGAAGAGGACCCCGTCATAAATGACAAATATCGCCCCTCTCTGAGCGCAATAAAGTATTCAATGAAGTACTCTATTGCAGAGTGCGTTATTTCTCTTTGCACAATGGCACTTTTTGTCAATTCGGCCATCCTCATTGTTGCTGGTGCCACCATGTATAACCAGCCCGACTTTGACGAAGCAGATCTTTATTCCATTCACCAAGTTCTGAGTGAACTTCTTTCTGGGGTGGCTGGAACAATATTCATGCTCGCACTTCTCTTCTCAGGTCAATCTGCAGGGATTATCTGCACAATTGCCGGCCAAATTGTCTCCGAAGGTCACTTAAACTGGAAGGTAAAACCCTGGCTCAGAAGAATCATCACCAGAACCATTGCAATTGTTCCTTGTCTAATTGTCACTGGAGCAGTCGGCCGCACCGGTCTTTCTGCTACCCTAAACGCATCACAGGTAGCTCTAACGATCTTACTTCCATTCCTAACCGCCCCACTAATCTACTTAACCAGCTGTAGGAAGGTTATGACCGTCAGCACAAGCGAACTCCCCAACCAAGATGATCAACCACAAGTCTCCACCACAGTAGACATGTCCAACAACTGGTACACAACAATTGCTGGATTTATAATCTGGCTATTTATCTGCATTCTAAACATATATCTAATCGCGCATCTAGCCGTTTATGGCGAATAGTATACAACCCTGGAATCTAATATCTATATATGCAACCATAAACCTGCCTGCTACCCTACATCCCCAGAGTCGGCTACGCCGAAGTTTGAATACTACATATAAACTGGTATATTGTTCCTTCTACCGTAAAACAAGCAAAAGGTTCTGCGTTAACACACAATACCATTCACTACCCAAACCTCGGTGAAGTCGATACAGGGTGTTTGGAGCTTGCTCTAGGGAATATTAGGTTTAAGGGGTCAATCTGATAAGAACCATATTTTTCCAGAAAAGGAAGCAAAAAAGCGTTGTTCTGCACTGCAGAAAGATATACTTCCCAAACAGCGAGCACGAGGGGGTTAAACTGAAGGTGTATTCGTTAGCTTAGACAACAAATATCAAGGTGTGTAGAGTAGCTAGAGGTATAAATATGATGAGATTAAGTTAAGCAGTATGATAATCCGATTATGGCGATGCCCAAAAAGGCAAAAGCTAGAGTGATAGACTGCTTTCCTCCGTAGGTGATTGAAGCGCCATACATTTGTAAGCCGATGATTGAGAGGAAGCCAGAAGTGACTGCCACCAACAATCCAAAGGTCATGTTCGCATCTCTGCTGACTTCGCTTTTGAACAGCCCCCATGCAAGCACTGCTCCGACTGGTTGTGAGCATCCGCCAAGGAGAATCGCAGCCCCAATAGAAAGTGCGCGGTTTCCAATGGCAAGATATAGCGGGAAGGCAATTGTGAAACCTTCGCAGAAGTTGTGAATAGCCAGTGCCAAAAATACTGAAAAGCCTAAATCTGAGCTGGCATGTGAAGTGGCAAACGTAAGAAAACCTTCAGGTATCTTGTGGACGGAGATTGCTAAGGCTGTCTGTAAACCAATGGAGAACAGATGGGAATAACGTGTCGATACATGATGGTGGTGATCTTTGACCTCGCTGTCACCGTTATCTTCCTCTTCAGATTCTACTGGTGTAGTCGATGACGTCGTTTCGTAGTCATTGTGGTGAGTAGTGGTTTCTTCTCGGCTAGCCCTTCGACTGACAATTACATGCTCAGCACAGTCCTCTATGCTGCTGTAGCCCATACATCGTCCAATGGACCGCCGCCCTTTTAATCGTCGTTCCGTAATGTCAATGAACGTCTTAGGTGCAACGTATGCGGTCATACTGTCTTTAACTGCCGGCTGAGGAATCAATGGCGTACTTTCGTTAGCAGTATTATTAGCCGGTAGGTCGCTTTGCTGGTGATCCCGGCGAGGTTCATGATAATGGTGATGATGGCGGTTTTCTTCGTCCTCATGATTGTGCGGATGATCGCTGTTGTGGGGCCCTCCTTCGTGATAACAATGGACCACACTCTGCGAGGTCATCATGTGGATAACGATGTTAACAATTGAGCACAGCACAATCCCGCCCAGATACGTCGAAATCAGTATGACGTTGGCAATCCTGTCAGTCTGAATAGCAGGAGTATCCTTAAAATACTCCAATGCCTCCGGAAGCAGCTTATAAAGAGATGTAAACAACAGAACGCCGCTGCTTAAGCTCAAGCTAGCAATAAGAACGCTCCTGGACTCCCGTAGTTGAAAGTCGCTGGCAGGCTTGAACCACTTATAGATTAAGTCGAAGCAAATCACAAACGACCCAAGTATGCACGTCACTGCAGATGCAGCCGTCAACACCCACCCTTTCTGATCATTAGACAGCTCCATCAGTATTAGTGGCTAGCTGATATGTGTCAGTGGCTCGTTGAGCTATTTAGCCCAGTAGTGATCTGATCCGTACCTTGGTGGTTGATATGTATAATTTCTTGCCTTGCAGCACCGTATTAACAGCACAACACTTTCTACTCGACAACCCGTGAATATAGAGCCAGTCACAGACGTCTCTGATAGTCAAGTTTTCCGACCTCGACCTAATGTTTTGCTTCAAAATGCCTATGATCGGAAGTTTTTGCCCCTCCAACCCAAACCCAAGCAACGTTGAGCGTGCGGCTCATGCAAGCTTACGCTCGATCTCACTGATAGGATCCTGCATCCTGATACCAAGGTCGCATTCAAGGAATTATTAATACACTTATGAGTTACTAGCCGGGGCTTCTAATTAACTATCTTTAGCCCTTACTTCGGCTGCCGAAGCTCTGGCGGACATTTGCAAAAGTTACATATATATGCAATCGTGGAGTATTAACAGCGTACGGTAGCCCGTTTCTCCTGGAAAGAACACAATTACGTGATTCGTCTCATCAGCCCATTTATGTCGCTCCTGGGAAGCTGAGGTCAAACATATTTACAACAGTACATTGATACAAACAAATACAAATACAAGTGTGGAGAGAATATTTTTTTAGCCTCTGTATGGGTGATAACTGCTTCCACCGGGACGGTAGCTTCTGCTGCTGTTGCCTCGTTGGCCGCTGCCCCTTCTACCACCACCGCGGTGATATGGGGGCGACCTGGAGCGTCGGTTAGAAGCAGAGTCAGAGCGAGAGCTACCTTCTTCGCTGCGATCGCGACGAGAACGATTCCAGCGACCACGGTGATAACCACGATCACGATCCCTGTAGCTGTAGTCATCCTCCTCTTCAGGTACATACCCAGGAATGTCGTCATGATTGTCATCGCCATGATTGTTATTATTGTCGTAACCGTTGTATGACTGTTGCTGTTGTTGCTGCTGCTGCTGCATCATCTGGGCCATTTGGGGGTTCATTTGAGCCATCTGCTGCATCATTTGTGGGTTCATTTGAGCCATCATCTGTGGGTTCATTCCCATCTGGCCGCCACTGCCGCCTCCTTGTTGGTTCTGCTGCTGCTGTTGCTGCATCATCATCTGCTGGAACTGTGACATGTACGCTTGCCAACGCTGAAGATATTGAGACATCATCGCTGGGTTCATCCCATTCATGTAATTGTTTTGTGGAGCGGCTCTGGATTCAGGCTGGAGCTGGCCATCAGCACCCTTTGTACGCGGTTCAGCCTTCTTGACCTCGATTGGCTTTCCCTTAAGAATCAAAAACTTTTCAGACACAATTCGTTCAACGGCTTGATCGCTGTCAAAGGTGACAAAACCAAACCCACGAGGTCGTCCAGTGTCCTTATCAATCATTAATTGAGCATCAATGACAGTACCATATTGTTCGAAGAAGTTCTTAAAGTCCTCCTCGTTGACGTCTGAGCCCACACCCCCAACAAAAATCTTTGCAGTCTTGTCCTGCTCCTCTCGAGGGATGGCACGCTTAGGGTCAATAATCTTACCGTCGAGGAAATGTTCCTTTTTCAACACTTCGGTAACGCAGTGCGGCTCCTTGAAAGTTAAAAAGCCAAAACCACGCGAACGACCGGTTGCATTATCCCGCATAACCGTACAGTCAATTACTTCGCCAAATTGATTAAAGTAATTTCGGAGCGAGTCATCAGTAGTTTCCCAATTTAGACCACCAATGAACATTTTACCCTCATCCTTTGGTGGGATGTAGATATTCCCAGTACTAATTCCACCAGATACGTGGTGTTGAGCTGTCTGTTGTTGGTTTGCAGTTGCCATCGCAGCAGCTGCAATGGCTGCCTGTTGTTGTTGCTGCTCAGAAGGCGCCGAGGTTGGAGCCACAGGTTGCGGAGCATTACCACCCTCGGGGGCTGGTGGCGGAGCAAACGCGAGCCGAGGGTCAGCAGACGACCCTGCCGCCGCCGTCGTCTGTTCACTCTTTTCAGGAACTGTAGTAGCAGGAGCGGAGGCCTGCCTGTCCTCTTCCTTCTCCTCCTTCACCTCTGCTGGCTGCTGCTCTTCCTCTTTTTTCACCTCAGGCTTTTTGTCATCGCCGCTACATAGAAAAAAGTCAGTTACACTTGTTCGAACAAACACAGGGGCACAAGTATTACTAGATGTCAGCGAAGAAGTCGTCGTCCTCGTCAAACGTAGACATTTTCGTCACTCACTAGTGGTCACTTTATTCGCTGTTTAAATTATACTAGTGATTATAGAGCGTTATCGTATAAGCTATCTCAAGCTATGAACCCTCTTCCAATTATCCTTTCGACACTCGTTTCCAAAGACCCGGCAATTTCACACGCGTTCAATGACGAATAATCAAGAAGTAAAGCTTTGTTGTTCCCTCTGGGACCATTTTATTTTCCAGCGTAAATTACAGTCCTATATGCGTATTCCTTATCACACACCACATCACGAAATTGCTGCATAAACAGGAATCAGGGTAAACTACTTCCAGCAGCCGAAAGATGAGGATCTTGGCTCTTAATTGTAGGTAGCAGAGGTGCATAGCTGAACCGGCCTCTCCTGTTTGTTCATACATCTGGAAGGTACATTTGAGCATGACTCTGCTTTGAACCATTCCGAAAACGGGGTATATTTGAGTCTGTGGGGATCGGGGACGACCAAATATATATATAAGCGGCCCTTTGAACGAAGTTTTCCTTTTCGTTCTTTAATGCCATCAAATGACGCCGAAAAAGGAACTAAAGAAGGAAACAGGAAGACGACTCTCCCTACGATTGGTAGCTAGTGCAGGGACTTAAAATTCCGCCGATTGTTTAACTTCGTAGTGCGTACACATTAATTATTATCTATGATCCGAATTCGGAACGGTCTTTTCGATAGCTAGACCCAATACCGATTGACCTTCGTCTGATTGTCAGTGGCTTCGATCTCTAGTGATTGGAAAGGATTTCCGATATATGCATGTGGATCAAAGAGGCCCCTGAGTCAGCCTTGCCGATGTTCTGCTACATGAAGACTTCTGCGAATCGAGCGAAACCATTTCCCCCCAAAGCAGAATATAGGACTTAGGTTTTCTGATATATACTTCCAACTGTGATCTATGAGTTGTGAATGGTTATAGAACGGAGGTGATGGATTGGGACTTTCGCGCCGCAAGTGCATCATACAAATTTCAGTTTATTTTTTCAGAGAAATTGAGCATAGGGCTGAATTTCAATGCAATTTCTGATTCTATTTGCGCAGGCACATCCTACATTTCGGATATGCGAATTGCAGGCTTTGGCAGAGCTTCATGGAATTGAAGTCGATCTAACTAACCACCAGGAAGAGTTACCGTTTATGGTTGTTCAACTGAAAAATTGTGATGAGGCTCGAAAATTGGTAGAACGATCTATTCTGACAAGAGCTATATATGAGTTATATGGGACGGGAAGCACGATAGAATCATTACATGCAGATATACAGCAGAAGGCTCACAATTGGGAGCCGTATAGGACATGTTCGTTCAAGTTCGATTTTGAGTCATACAACGGGTCTCGCTCAAGAGACCAGCAGCTGAAGTTGATCGAATCCTTCGGGTATTTGAACCTAAACGGGCCAATTAGGATGAAGAATCCTGATGAAGTCTTTACTGTTCTTGAAGATTATGAAGAAACACATGGAAGGAAGCCTGCTGAGTTTCCGCGACAGATATGGCTCGGTCGTTACATTTGCGATGGTAGCAGACACCTGATGGATGATTATGATCTCAAAAAGCGGAAATATATAGGAACCACGTCTTTTGATGCAGAATTGGCGTTGGTTTCCTGTAATATTGCATTAGTGGATTCTGGTAAATGGATGTATGATCCATTTGCCGGCACGGGAAGTTTTTTGGTTGCAGCGAGTCATTTTGGAGCTCTGTCAGTTGGATCTGATATTGATCCCCGCATGCTACGAGGCAAAGGTGACGCAACAATTGAGGCCAACTTCAAGCAATACAACTTGTACAAGTACTTTGTTGATGTGATTGGAATGGACTTTACACACAATGCTTTTAGGCCCGACCTGAAGCTAGATGCAATTGTATGCGACCCACCTTATGGTGTCCGTGAAGGGCTAAAGGTTCTTGGCTCAAAAGACCCTGAAAAGATCAAAGACAAGGAACCCGTAAAAATTGACGGAGTGGACGCCCATTTACTACGAGATTACATATTCCCCAAAAAACCCTACCAGTTCAACTCTCTGTTGGATGATCTGTTGCAATTCGGAGCAGACAGACTAGTGGAAAAAGGTAGACTATGCTTCTGGATGCCCACAGCAAACGATGACTTTGTTCCTAACGATATTCCCCTGCATCCGGACTTAGAATTGATAGGGAATTGCGTCCAAGAGTTCAACAAATGGTCCAGACGGCTGCTAGTATATCGACGTCGCAAATATGGCGAAAAAGGCGACAGCTACTCCGTCAAAGGCCGATCCGATGAGGAATTCAGAGATAAATACTTCCGTGGTTTCGCATGAGTGATAGATTTACATCTACTAGATCAACCCTCTACAACCCCTGTTGGGGAAAGCTCAGTCCTCTTCACAGTTTCTTTGGGAAATGCGCCCTTGGCTCTTTCTCTTTAAAAGAACGGATACGTCTAGGCTGCTTGTACATTTACAGCGCGAGGGGAGAAACCCCATCCATCCTCGCCGAGTCTAGACAAGGTCAGCCGGGCGGAAATAGACTTTTTGCTTCTTTCTCTACGAAGCAAAAGATGATAGCTAGAAAGGCTAGTATTAAGTTATGTTATATTAAATAGTTAGCTAACAGAAACATCCACCCTCAGGGAGATTCTCCCTTGACGATTGAGATAGGTTCACGGTGCCCGAGTCAATTCTCTTGTTTAGCTTCTTGGTTTGAAGAATGGTGGTGACTAATTTGTGAACTATGCTTTTAACTTCAGTCTTATTGGTGGCCGTCACTTCGAAGTATCCATCGACAATATCTCCGCCGTTTTCATTGCCCAACTGGTCCAAAAAAGCCATTGCTTCAGATGCCTCTACCTGGCGTTCGTTGTTCTTGTCAATCTTGTTGCCCAGAACAAACCTTATAGGCGTTTCAATATTACGTTCACATTGGTCTGTACTCTCGCGAATCCAATATTCCAAGTCCTCAAAGGTCTCGCGATTGCACACATCATACACAATTAGAATACCCTGGATGTCCCGGTAATACGCACTGGAAATTGCCCTATACCTCTCCAACCCTGCTGTGTCCTACATACACGCGTCAATGGCTTGAACTCATCAAACCCAGAAGTATACTCACCCAGAATGTTACCTTGCAACGCTCGTTACCAATCTTGAGACGCTTTGTCTTCAAGTCCACACCAATGGTAGCCTGGGTTAAACGCGACCCAAACACGTCGTCACAATATTTCAAGACCAAAGATGACTTACCCACTCCTTGTGACCCAATCACAAGAAGCTTCAGGTCATGGTCGGACATTTGACGGTGGGTATAACAAACGAAAGATACGAGTTATGGGGAGGCAGGTATATTAAAAATACATAATGGTGAACTCAAGACGCGGGTGTTACCCGCTTTCGGTGCCCGAAAAGTACGGAAATTAAAACAGACCTATAACCGTTAACATAGATCCGATTAAGCAGCATCAAGGAAAGATCCATATCAGTTTTTTTCTACTATCTGATTCCATAGGTGTAACATCAAACAAATTCAGCTGTCCCTATCAAAAATTCATCCTCTGGATCTTTTCCTTTCGCCAAATTTAAAAAAGCCAAACTTACCCACATGTTAACCTGAGAAAAATTTGTTCGGAACGCTTACCTCTTTTATACTTGAACGCGCAGAACGCGCATTTGGTCTACGACAAATATAATCCATATTTTAATTAGTCGGTCGTTTCCCTGACAACGGAACCAAGATTGGCGTTTCTTTCGACCTTCCTAAACCCCGAGAAACTACTGTGAAATTAATCAAGGACATGGTTAACGAACACGTATCACGACAGGAGTAGTTGGAAGAACTTCTTCCCAATTGAGTGTGTTCAACCAACTTTATTTCCGCTAAGTTTGGGTCCAACTTCCGCTATATATAAAACTTTACGTTTACTAAGACAAACTGTTTGAGTAAGTTTTGGACGAAATTCTATTTCACGTTGGAGGAGTTCTGTTTTTTGGGGAAAATCCTCCAAACCTCTGAATCAGCTTCTCCAACAGTTTGAGCAAAATATGGTTGTTCGCTCCTGTCCTGTTCTGGAGACAGACGAAACCGAATAGGCCACATAACTATTAGAAGGGCTTTTTTTCAGATGAGGACCAACTCTCAACACCATGGACGGCTTCACTGAAGTCAGGATTCTTTGTAGTCTGCTGTGATGGCATGAACAATGCAATGGTAAGGGGCGTTTTGTTCGGAGGGAGGGCCAGCCTACAAGCACCCCTGGGTTGGCTTCGCCGAGGGTGTAACCTTCTGCGAAGCAGAACAAAAAGAACAAATGCTTTTTGCTTCTTTTTCTGGAAAAAGAAGAATTCTATAGTTGCATGGACGATTCTTGGGCGGCGCTGGGTCGGCTTCGCCGAAGATGTAGCCTTCTGCGAAGCAGGACAAACGCATGCTGCTCGGCCGTTCGCTTCTTCCTGAAAGGGAGGAAGAGAGCACTAGCCCAATTGAGGGTCGGTTTCTCCGAGATTTGGTTATAGATTGGAATTACTTTATTCCAAGAAGGCAATCTCTCACCGGGTTTCTAAGTTAAAATGAAAGAGACTGAGAGGGATAAGTATACGTACGCGTGGCCGATTTGAAAATGAGCCGTGAATATGTGAGAAGGGACCGATGAGCGGCTTTGACGTTACATCAGTTCCGAGCATCGACGGACCGGATACGACACAACGGGATCGACAAGGGCTATTTTTTGTAAAATGTGGAGTAACTAACTGTATGTTTCGTCTAATTAAAGCGACCGTAGAGTTTGGCGAGACAGTTTTGAGAAGTACCTTGTGACGTAGCTTAAATGAATAAAATCGGGCAGTTGATGTACATTGACGTTGGCAGGCCCGTACCATGACCGCCAGTGGTAACAGGATCGGCGTCGCAAGGCCTGCTCTGAGTTGTGCCGATCGATAAGTTTGGAAATGAAATGCAGCGAATCACAGCTAGTTTCAAGAAGTGATGGTGTTTTGTCCGCGTAAACTTACCCCACGAACTCTAAACCCCACATGACCCGGATTTTTTTTGTGTGGGATTGTCGGTATATATAAAGGCTTGTGGTAGCGCAGATTATCAATATCTTCAAGAAGACAGTTATAGACCGGTAGAAATGGCAAATATGAGCAAGCGTTCCGTACGCTTTGTTTCCGTGGCCTCAGTGGCCCTGATTGCGGTCTACTTTTTGGTGGGCTATTTGGACAACGCCGACTCCGCTAGTGGACAGCAAAACTTATGGAAGCGTTCTGAGCAGGATATACTGAGACGTCAGGATGACGAAGCTGCTGACGCTGATGATGGGTTTGTGCCGTTTCCTGAGTCGGATTGCCCCCGTTTCACTGATTATGCAAACACAACCCACCCCCCATTTTCCGACGGCCCATTGAAGCTCCCCTACCAACGGCCGGACGACAGATGCCGCACCTTTTACTCTCCTATCGTTGAGAAGGTGATTGAGGAGTTTAAGAAGAAGATTGAGGATCCCGACCTTGCGAGATTGTTTGAAAACACCTTCCCAAATACATTGGATACCACTATTAGATGGCATGTCAACAACACTGATGACAATAAAGGTCCCCGTTCTTTCATTATTACCGGTGACATCAATGCTGAGTGGATCCGTGATTCTAGAGCACAACTGTACAACTACCAAGAGCTTGCACCTTACGACAAGAAGCTGCAAAACTTGATTCTGGGTGCGATCAATCAACAAGTTGAATTTGTCACCAAATACCCTTACTGTAATGCCTTCCAACCCCCTGCTTCGGCTAACTTGAAACCGGGATCAAATGGCCAGGAAGTGCAGGTTAAACCAGAAATCAACCACGATGAAATCTGGGAATGCAAGTATGAGATTGATTCCATTTCTTCCTTCTTCGGTTTGTCTACTGACTACTACGAAGCGACTGGTGATGGATCTTTTATCAATGATGCGTGGATAAAGGCAGCAGAGACAGAGATCAAGACTATCCGAGAACAGCAAACACCCACTTTTGCTCCGAATGGCACTTTGAACCCCGTATATTACTCCTTCGAGTCCAAGACATGGGTTTCAACAGGGACTTTATCTTTGGAAGGTGCAGGGAACCCTGTCAACAACAACACCAATTTGATCAAGAGCCAATTCCGTCCCTCGGATGATTCTTCCATCTACCCATTCTTCATTCCTGGAAATGCTCAGGCAGTAGCTGAATTGAAGCGTGCTGCGGCAATGCTCAAGAAGGAAGGCCATAAGAGTCTCGCAAACGAAATGAATGATATCGCCAAGAAAGTTGAGAAGGATATCTGGGAGTATGGTACATACGACCATCCAGTGTTTGGAGAGGTTTTTGCGTTTGAAGTTGATGGTTATGAAGGTCGTCTCTTCATGGATGATGCGAATATTCCTTCACTTCTTACTCTCCCTGATGTTGGATTCTTGAACATGGATGATGAAACCTACCAGAACACGCGTAAGATGATCTTTTCTGCCAAAGGCAATCCATACTATGTTGAGGGTGAACATTTCAAGGGAATTGGCGGTCCTCATGCCGGTATTGCCTACGCCTGGCCCATGTCTCAAATCGGCCGCATTAGGACTACTGATGATGATGACGAAATCAAAGAGGCTCTCAAGCTTCTAAAGAATTCCACCTCTGGCCTGGGGCTTATGCACGAGTCTATTAACGTTTTTGAACCACCTGGACCAAACTCTTTCACTAGACCATGGTTCGCATGGGTCAATACGGAATTCGCTCGATCTATCATCGATGTCGCCCAACGCAAGCCCCATCTTATTTTTAAGAATGATGAAAAGCTCACATTAGACGACATTGGAAAGAAATACGGCGGGAATACCGAAGATAGCGATGATTAATATACTAGCTTGTAGAAAGTTATACTACTACTACGACTACTAAATGAAATTGTACGTGTTATATATATGTGCATGGCCAGCGTACGAAGTACAAACACCAGGGCGGATCTGCCGAGGTTTGTGAAATTCTTCCTTCCGCGAGGCGGAACAGAGTACGATTTTTGGTTCTTTTCCTGGATAAAAAGGTATCGGTTTCCCTGAGTAGCGTCGAAGTAGCGTATATAGTGGAACGCGGTGGAGCGCGCATAAAAAAGCTAGAAAATTCCCGACAAGGCACATACGATATAATGAGGGCTACAAGTGCGCCAGTACTGGCAGTAATGTTTGGGGTACTATCAGGTATGAGAAGGAATTGAATGAATGAGATAAATCTGTTGTTAACTTGGGTAGGGTATCTTTTCTTCAAGCCGATGGTTACGCAGCAGGTAGGTCTCATGGAAGAGGACAAGAGGAGGAAACCGACCTCATCCTCTGGAACGAGTGACAAGCCATCTTCCTCTTCATTATCTGAATAAATCATGCATTAATTAATGGTGTCGATATGTACATGTATATATTTTGAAGTTTTATAATCAACCGTTCATTCCCCGTAGGAAGTTGTCTGCCTTGATTTGTTTTCTGTTGGCCTCTCGTCTTTCCCTGTGTGCAGCCTTTTCTGGGTCAGTCCTTAGTTTTGCCTTCTGTGCTTCTTCGTCAAGTACTTCCCACAACCATGGAGGGTATTCTTCGTCCGCTAGTGCCACTGGGTCTTCACCGTTTTTCTTGATGTTAAGTCCTTTAAGTTTGGTCCCTGCGGGCGTCATTGAGTTAACTTTTGGGGCCGCAGCAATGTCGCTGCTGTAAGAAAAGCGGCACAGTGGAAGCCGTCTACTAGGTAGGCGAAGTATAGTTTGGACGGCAGTCAGTCTATTCATTTCGCTAATCTCCAGCTGAAAGCTGAAAGTGCTCAAATTTCATATTTCTTGTATAGTTGGGAAAGCCAACAGGTTAGGGTTGTCGGAGGACCGCCGACTGAAAATTAATCTTATAGGGTCAACAGGAATTGAACGAAGTACCTATTGGTCTTGTAGTACTTTTCTTGATCTTTTTTTAATCCACGGAAAATGGGGAAGGCGAAAAAACCTAGAAATAAGAAGGCTAGAAAGGCGGCGAACCCCATTTCACGGGAAAGCGAATTGAGAAATGAAGATGTCGAGGCGCATAAAAAGACAATTATCCCTTTAATTGAGAAACTTTGTTCAGGGAAAAGCGACGACAGGTCCATGGCAATTAGTGCTATAACTGCATTGTCAGAGGATGAGAAAATGCGCAAGGTGATGTTAAAGGAGAAGCTAGTCCATACAGTTATGAAACAATCGCTATCGGATGAGTCTGAGGAGGTAGTTTCAGAAGCCTATGGCCTATTGCGGAACTTGGTTGTGGAGGAAGGATACGATATTGCAGTTTTCCTGAATCGCCAGGACATTTTAACGCCAATTGAAGCAAAGCTGGTTAAGCTAAAAGAGGTAATTGATGCGAATGACTGGGAAAAGATGGAGGCTCCAATGAGGAGGTTGGTTCTCAACCAACTTGAGAATTTGGTTGGACTATTGTCGTCAATGGCTATTACGCATAATGATGTCTTTGATGGAATTGATAAAAGATTGCCGAATCTAGCTGTGTTCCTGATTCAATTGATTCGGCTAAACGATCCTGCATTGTTGACTGCTGCATGCGAATTACTGTATGTCTTATCTGAAGATAATGACCGCGTCATTGATCAGATTTCAGACTATCCTTTCAAGGAGCTATTAAAACAGGAAATCTCCAACTCCGCGCGCATTTATGTTAACGGTATTCTCTTCAATGCATATGTGGAGCAGGGCACAGCCGATCAAGAAGTTCTTTGCGAGATTCTCAAGTCAATAGTGTTCTCTATTAGCGATGTGGATTTGGAAAAAGCGAAGCAAAATGTCGTACCAAAAATCGAAAATGACACACACGTGGACGTTCACGAGGTTAATGCCGTTAGCGCTGAGGCCCGCTCTGTAATTGACACAGTCCAGATGGCCTTGGAGTTGTTTACAGCAATTGCTGAAGTAATTTCTGTGGATCCAAAGGCCATTTCTAGAGAACCTGAAGAAGACGAAGAAGGAATGATGGAAGAAGACGATGATGAGCAGCCTGACATGTCAGATGATGCATTTATTGAGCGTAGCGTGGAGCAAGAAGAGGATCACGCTGTTGAGGTTGATGGAGACATTTCATTTGATGGTAACGAAGATGGTGACCTGCCAAGTCCATCAGTTGAGTATCTTCATGAGGTTGTACTTCCTTTGATCATCAGATACCTTGACGAACCTTTATTTGTTTCTCGCGCTATGGCGGCGCTCAATAATTCGTGCTGGACCTTATCTGACAAGCTAAGTGTCGACAAAAATGCATCTTGGAGAAAAAACGCGATCGATCTATGGAGCAATATATTCAAGTATCTAGAAAGCACAGATCTTGAAGTCTGCGTAGGAACAATCGGCGCCCTTTGGGCGATTGCGACTGCGTTCAAAGGACAGGTTCCCATCGCCAACGAACAAATTTCTCACATCACTAATAAATGTTCCACCGTGAAGCAAAACATGACAAATGGAAATAAGGATGAATCCACTGAATATATTGTCCGTGCTACCGGCCTCATTGGCACTGTGGGCATGGCTCAGGATCGTGTCGAAATTACGCGAGAATCAAGCAAATTTATTCTGTCAATAATCTCCAATGCCTTGGATTGTCCAATTGAGGTCGTTATTCAGGCATTGGACACTCTATTCGACATGTTTGGTGATGGAAGCTACGATTATGACCAACCCGTATTCATTGGAGACAACATTCTACAAACCCTGAAAACAGCTTTGCCAACTGTTCGTCAAGCAGTGAAAAGAGTTGACAAGAAGCGACTCCCAGAACTTCGTGACCGTGCTGATGAAGCCGCATTGAACTTGGGCCGATTCATTGATTACAAAAAGAAGGAGCGTGTATAAATGTAACAGGAATCGTAATAATCAACAATTAGACCCATGTGAACTTTGAGGGCAAATCCTCTCCCAGCCTACTTCGGATTGTGAGCAGACCTATACTCTTCTCATAAACGGAAAATGTCATACGGCGTACCTTTAAAAGAAAAGCTGGTTTTCCATTTGAAGCAGTCTATTCGCGATCAGCAGTATTCTATGCATACATTACAAGGGAGATAGGACAGTGGAAAGGATAGTATCTATTAATCCATGCTGAAGAATGACCCATGAAGCTGCATAAAGAAGCTTTGGGGAGAACACAGTCCAAATAAATAAGTGGTGCTTAAGAGCAAGACATGCCCCCATGATTCCTGCACTTGCGACGGAAAAGAACAACTGGGTAACGATTATTTTGGTTGTGAGAATATTCTTTCGAGAGAGATTTTCGTCAGAAAGTTCCTTGTTACTGTCCTTCATTTTATTCTTGAGCGTCTCAGACTCCATAATAATAGCTAAGCCTGAAAACGACCAATAAATCGGACCCACCCAGTTGCTTAGGAAGGTCAAAATTCCAACGATTGCAATGTTATAAGAGCTGACACCGTTATAGGCATTTGCAAGGTCAATGGAGGCCATAGAATTTGAATTCCCTAGAGCAAAGAAGGAGACATGTTGGAGAATGAGGATGAAGATAGCTGTCGTAGTAACATCACGGACATTTCTTCTAACGTATGTTCTCATGAGGTTGAAGAGGATGAAGATTGGGATGTTTCTCGTCCGGCTTTGGGTTACAAGAAAGACTTCGAGAAGGTAAGACAAACTAGTTAGAGGTCTCTTTAGGGATAGTAGTTGATAAAGCATACTGACACCCACTGAGAGGAAGCTCATTCTAGCCAGTGAAATTAGTTTTTCTGGGTGCTGTTGGTCCATTGGTATAAGAAACTTTTCGACGATTTTCGGCACAGCTTCCCCACTGTGGTATGCCATATTCATTTTAAACGCCAGAGAAGAGACAACTGTCATGAAGGAAAAGACAAATCCAGCCATTCTGTTGACATTAGAGAAACTGTTCTTCCATACTCTCTCCAACAGAGAACCATAGTAGATACCAATAAGTGACCATAAAATTGTAGAGTTTTCCTCCAATTCCAGATATTTTGCAATATCAGGAGCGCCTGCGTATTTCTGACCGGTTTGATTCCAACTGCGAATAATACGGACCAGAATGAGGCAAATTACCCAATTCGTTCCGTTCTTGAACCTCTTTCGCGAGTCGATGATATAGGACCATGCCACCCATCCAGTGGCGCCCCAATACCAGAAATGGTGTTCTTCCTCAACCAAGCTGCTTCCAAACATAGAAGCACAATAAACAGAGGATAAAATAATTAGAACGCACTTCAATGGCGCGCTAACACCTGCCAGTCCCACGACAAAATAAAGCACAGACAACACAGATGCAACCAACAACATCACTAAGGCTTTGCACATGTCCGATTCCTTATAATTGCTTGATGCCTTACCTAAAACATCTTGAGCATTGTACAAAAACCTGTATAACAAGTCTGTGCTCACATCCGCAGCATCCTCTGTGCATATCTTCCACCACAAACACTTCATCAACTCAATGTCTGAATCTAGCGTAAAATCCTGCTGAGATTCACAGAACATTTGACTATCCGCGCTAAGTGGACCCGAGAATTCTTCCGAATAAGTTTTGCTAAGGATGTTGGCCAATTGAAACGCATTCTGTTCTAAAATGGCTCTTTGGTCCCTTTCTGATTTCCACAAATTCAATAGCTCTGGCAAGAATACCCCCAATGAATTGAGCGGAATAGGGAAACCGAACAGCCCTGCCAACGTTGGCACAATATCGGCTTGCTGAATTCTTCTATAAAACGTCAAATCCTCTGGAGATGGTATTGGTGACTTGAATTTAAATCCAAGGGGTTTAAACTTTCTGGATAACAATGCCATGGCCGCTGACGTTTCCCCATGAGAAGAGCCACCGTGGTTTCCGGCCTCATTCATACCATGATCGCCAAGCAAAACCACCAGAGTATCATCATTAACCTGTTGATAAATTTTTTTGACAATATCGTCCATCTCTTTTTGCTTTGTCGGCATAAACACGGAATCGGGGCCACCTTTATGACCAATATGGTCCAAACCTAGATAGTGCAGAATAAGCACATCCCAATCAGTTGGTGAAGCCAGCTCGCTATCAATATGTCTAGTAACATTGTTATCGACTTCAGTGAAGTCAGAAACAAAAAAGCTTTGAGTTCCATCCGTTTTCTCAAACATTCCAGGAAACAACTTTTGCCATGTGTCGTCACCAAGCATATGAATCCGTTTATTAATTCTACGCATCTGCGATAACCACGAATCCTGTCCAGCTAATGTCGAAGAACGATCTTCCTCGGCAATGTTTAAAATTGCGTCCAGAAAGTTCGGAGTAGATCCAGTAGTCAGTCCCTTTATCCTCGGTAAAGTAACAGTAGGCGGAGTAGAATGACCAGTCAATGGCAACGCCTCACCATCATTAATCAATGAATGCAAAAACGGCATATTCGACCTTTCTTCTGAAAATGCAAAATCACTCCGCATAGCATCAACTACCACAAACACCATGCGATCAAATACTTTTGCTCCAGGCTGGCCCGCCAATTCATAATACTCGCCTTCTCCTGGAAGCACAAGCTTCTTCGGGAAAAACCCTCTCGCGAACAAAAGGTATCCACACAGTTGAAGGAAAAATACAACTGTGATGCAGGCCCACCGTCCAATCATACCCTGCTAGTTCGTTTAATCTTATAGTACGAATCGGTTAATGTGGTGTTAAAGCTACAGCCTTATACGCGCTTCAGCTCGCGTCTTTCGAGAGCCACCGGGTCTGAGGCTCATAACGAAGTTTTCTGGACCAGCATTATTCTCCGTACTATTATTATTCACAGAAAGAGAGCGTAAAAGTGGTAGCCTTATTACTAGTATCATTTCTCGTTGGGGCTAGCCGCCCAAAATTCAACCACACTGAGTGGGCTTCGCCAGGTAGGTTTTGGGCACCGTATGGTACAAAACTTGCAATCTGCTTGGAAAAAACATGAATACTACATTTGAACAATTGGCCTCTTGAGTGTTCTATGTGGTATAACTGATCCCTTGGAGGTAAATCCGACGTCCTCAAGGTCTGGGTCGTCGAGGATAGGCTAACCTGGCGTTCGGAGAGCCGGACTAACGTTACGCTTTTTGCTTCAGTTCTGGCAAAAAACAAGAAAACTATCGGATCAAGTACCTTCTTTTATTAATACAACGGGTGTCCGAGAAAGCAAACACTCTTCTTTCTCAGAATCCCCAAGTTAGGTATCCTGTGGCTTCGCGTACATTTTCACTTCAGAGTTGATCTAAAGTAGTGGTTCCACCGGACGTCTTACGGGCCGACGGCGTACGCATGTCTAAAATGCCCAAGCGCGATCATGTAGGCGCGTGAACGTTATTGTATCGAATAGAGCCCGACTAGGTTAACGGCTAGTTTGGAGAAGATGAACATTTCCTCAATACCTGAGGATATGTCTATAAAATCTGGGACTGCAAATGGCCATTCCCATGGTGGCGGTAGCGCAACTGCAGATGGCGGTAAGCGTTCGCGAGCTTATTCTCACACAAGGACAAATTCCTCTTCATCTTCAGCATCCAGCCATGTTCAGTCGCCCACTAACGTACCGACTTTGGCAAAGCCAAATGCACCGTTTGGTTCTTCTCCACCTGGGTCTGGTGGTGAGACCAGTGACGGGTCCACCAGCTCCTCCTACATTCATCCGCAATACACCGTCTCAACGGCATCTGAGGCGGCAGCAGTCGCAGCACTGCGCAGCAATGTAAACAATGTCCAGATTTCAAGTACTAACCGGCCACCGCTGGAGGATAGCCCACAATTTTCTCACAATCACTGGAGCCATCACTACCCATCTCAGCCTCAGCAGGGTCCACATCACGCGCCTGTACATCATGGTAGTGGTGGTGGCGGTGGTGGACAAAATAAGCTTTCGAATGTAGCAGTTTCGGCGGCGGCTTTTGCGTCAAAACCTAAGGAAAGTGCGTTGTCCAAAGCCAAAATGTTTGCCCGGCAGGCAAAACCACACCTGTCGGGCTCCTCCTCTCATCAGTCCTTATCGCATTCGAAACGTAAGGCGGTAGATTTAACAATTCAGACAAAACAACTCCCGCCATCACGTCCATCCTTGTCAGAGCGTTCGCCTCTATCGCGACCGTCTAAGGAGTTGGACCGCATTGCCTCTTTGGCACCTTCTACCACGCGGGATTCAGAAGCTGGTGTCCCTGGTGGCAGCGGTAAACCGCACAAGCATCACATGCCCTTTAGAAGTAGGAAAGATAGTCACGGAGGTGTCGTTTTATCTTCCTCTTCATCCAATTCCAAGTTAATATCTGAGCAAGGTAGTATCTACTCTTTCCATCCGTCTAGTCCTGGTGTCCCGGCTCTGGAAGTTCGGAACCTAGGTAGTAAGGAGGATAGAGATCAAGTTGCCGAAGATTCTTGGGCTCTTCTCTGCTCCAAGGTGATGCCCCTGTTCTCTGGAGAGGGCTTGCGCGTTCCTGTCGAAGATCTAAACAACCTGGTGGTGATGCATTTGGACCTGCTCATAAAGCAGGGAGTTGGTCCCAAAGAGGTCTTGAATGAATTTCGCAACTTTTTGCGCATTGGCGTCTTAAACATGGACCAAGGCCTGTCTCGTGTCTCTGATGATAAACTTATTGGAATGCTTGTAGAGACTTGGATGTTCTTTTTCTCCCAAGTCCTACCATATCTCGAGGCTGTATTCCTGCCGCTTCAACTTGAATTGGAAGGTACGGGTCAAATTCTTTCCCTTGCTGATGCAAAGGAATATTGGTCTTCTCTTCTTGAGAAGCAAGAGAACCTAACGACTCGTCGTTATATTCTCATCGCATTCAGGGATCACCTTGTTATCCCGTTAAGCTCCAGACTACAAGACTTAACCACCAGAATGAATTTGGACTTTGGGGGGACCGAGTTCACCGGGACGGCAGCCAGAATTCTACAGTGCACTAACATTCTTTCTGCTATACAATCGGGAGATGAAAACCAAGTCAAAATTGATACCTTAGTCAAAGCCCTTAAAAGTTCCTGGTTTACAATGCCCAGAACAGCAAAGGACCGTCGTGGGTTCGTTCTCAACAAGAGCAGTTCAGTTAGGTCAAATCCTACCTAGTCGTTGATAGATTATTTATTTTTCCTCTTCTTCATCCCGAAGCACTTCCAAGTGGACCTGGCCTATGGTCCCAACAATCATATATCTAGGGGTAGTGTATAATGGAATAAATAGATTACATGCTTTGAAGTTGGTTGAGGAATTCATCATCAACGGATTGGCCGTTGGGTTGAGACTCGGTGATTTCTTTGTTTGTAGATTTCTTTTCAGCAAAATTATTCTCCCAGTTTTTGATTCGTTTTAGAACTTCCGGAGTAAATTGTTGTGTTCCTTGAGGGTTTCGTTCTACACCAAAGAGGGGGCCCACAGACTGATCAAGCCGTGTTCGTACTGCTTCATATTTCAGCTTCTGTTGTTTAGAGGATGACCCTTTTGACTTCTTTTGTACGCCCTTTGCAGAGGCCGCTTTCAGCTTTTTTGGCCCCGACTTTCCCATGGATGATACGCCTGTTAAGAGTTATGCTCCAGTGCGGCGCGCGGAAATTTTTTGTTTGATAGCCACCGCAGTTGGAACATAGAAAATTTCAAAATTTTCTTATCGGACTGCCAACTACAAAATGCCTAGCACGCACAATAAAGACAAACCGTGGGACACGGAGGATATTGATAAATGGGCAGAAGAGGAATTTAAGCCAGAGGATTTGAAAGCTGGCGAGCCATTCCTCGAGGAGAGTTCGTTTGCAACTCTCTTTCCTAAGTACAGAGAAGGATATTTGCAGGAGATATGGGGAGAAGTTACAAGAGCATTAGACAATAAGGGAATTGGCTGTGAACTGAACTTGGTTGATGGTTCCATGACGGTCAAGACGACTAATAAGACTTTTGATCCAGCAGCAATTCTCAAAGCGCGAGATCTAATAAAGTTATTGGCTCGTTCCGTACCATTCCAACAAGCTGTGAAAATTCTTCAAGATGATATTGCCTGTGATGTTATCAAGATCGGTAACTTCGTATCCAATAAGGACCGGTTCGTCAAAAGACGACAACGATTAGTGGGTCCAAATGGTAATACCCTGAAGGCCCTAGAGCTACTTACCAAGTGTTATATCCTGGTTCAAGGCAACACAGTAGCTGCAATGGGCGGGTACAAAGGCCTGAAAGAAGTGCGACGAGTGGTGGAGGATTGTATGAAAAACGTGCATCCTATTTATCATATTAAGGAGTTGATGATCAAACGGGAGTTGGCCCAAAAGCCTGAATTGGCCAATGAAGATTGGTCGCGGTTTTTGCCACAGTTCAAAAAGAGAAGTGTTGCCCGCAGAGTGCCACACAAGGTCAAGGAGAAGAAGAACTACACACCATTCCCACCAGCACAACAGCCGAGCAAGGTTGATCTGCAGCTCGAGTCTGGTGAATACTTCCTTGGAAAGAAAGAGAAGGAAAAGAAGGCTTTGGAAGAGAAAAGAGAGAAAAGAGAGGCTGTTAAGGAGGAGAAGCAGAAAGAGCGAGAAAAGGATTTCATTGCACCAAAAGAAAAGGAATACAAATCTTCGAAAGACAAAGAAAAGAAGAAAAAGCGAAAGGAGAAGCATGAGAACGATGAAGAAAATCCGAAAAAGAAATCCAAAAAATCCAAGGACTAGTTTAGCCCATACCTTGTCGATATTCCTTTTTGGGCCAACAGCAATCGCTGACCCCCTGCTTTCGTGTAGCTTGGTTTGTAACATATAGAACCGATCTACGCCATTGATCGAGAGATCTAATTTGTAGAGTGAATGTTGTCATATGCATCGATTTATCTAATCTAATTAATATTAATTAATTGCAAATCAAAACAATATCGAGGTTAGAAGCTTACGAATACCCCAATTGCAAGAAGCTAATTGATTTATAACGAAGATATCAGATGCATGTATCATTGTACTTACAAAGAAGTCGGTTAAGCGTCAATTCATATTACACCAAGGTCTACCTGTAGATACTTGATATCCACAAAGGGACTTTTCGAGCCACAAGCTAACAAGTCCTGATAGTACAATACCTGCAGAATCGCTCATTCCAACCGCACCTAGGGCAAACTCTCGATTCTGTATCGACACGGTTTCCGAAACCAGAAGATAGGTGTTGACATACGCTAGTCCGCCAAGAAGTCCCTCATAGAACATGAGCATCATCAAAAGATAGACATTGGGTATCACCATATAAAGTGACTGTGCAATGCAAATGAACAGATTGATCATCTGTAACACTGCAGGCACATACAGTTTGCGGACGCGGTAGAATGGAGATGAGGATCTCGAGATAAGTACCCCAACTAAAAGTTGTCAGCCTACTTGCTCCAATATCGAAGAGCCGATACTTACGTTGATAAAGAGTTCCATATGTCACGTACGCGTCTCTATAACGGTCAAATGGCATCTCATCAATAGGGAAGAGGAGAGTCGGGGAGATACCTTGGTTGATGACGTATTCAGCTAAATACACCAGGATAAGTGGAAGCCTACAAAAAACGGTCAGCATACGAACAAACAGCCTGGCGGAAACGAGGATACGTACATGTAGGGAAGAATAAGTGGTACGAGTCGGTCTATGGTAGATGAAACTGTCATGCTCATTGAGGCTTCTGGTGCTACTCCAGCGGTGTCGTCTTCTCCGTTGCTACTTATTATCTGATCATATTTTACTGATAGATTTGGATCTGCCGGGGGTAGAACAAAAGCATATGTGACCCAAAAAGCAAATGGTATCGTGCTGAATATGGTCAAAGTAACCTTTGTAGACAGTCCAATCCAGGTGGTCATGAGCAGGAACGCAAAGCTTCCAACTAAGCCCGCTGCCCCTGTACCAGAACTAAATCCTGGAAGAGACCAATCAGAATAGAAGTGTGTCAGCTGCAAAAAGCTGATTTCACCCAACCCAGACGACAAGGATGCCAGAATAACGCCAAACAACCGTGGCCCAACCTGCTCAGAGTAGGCAATTATCAGCATACCAATACTACTGAGTGCCACTAAGCTACTGATACGCACTTTGTATGGCACCTTATGAATAAAGAACGGTGCCGCGAACTTTATCAAGAACGACGGCATCACATCAGCAAGCAAAACAATGGCTTTCGGTGCTTCCGGCCCAACCAAATCTATGGCCGCTGACAGAATAACCACATACAGCACATTGTTCACAAGCCCAAAGATCCAAAATGCAAAAAAACTTCGCGGAAGCATCTAAACTATACACCCCACGGCCGGACGGCAACATGGCCTTTTATATGTCTCAACGCGTGTCGCGCGCATCCATCTCTAAGGTCTAACACCTAACTGCTCCCTGATGGTCTACACACACTACAACGACATGTTCGTTGCCGAAGGCCAAACTGGTGTCAGTGCTACTGATAAGTTCTGGGCCGATGGACATTGGTACCTGCCAACTTCATCGAAGCATGGTCCACTTTCTGCAAGAAGGCTCAACCTGCTGGATACTAATTCAATACCTGGTAAAAGAAAACACTATTGGAAATTGTATTATTACTCATCTTTGAAGGAATAACCGACATCCTTATGTTCTGAACCCAATTTGAGGAGTCTGTCGCGCATGTTCCTGGCGATTTCGCGTTCCTTATCGTCAGGAATGGCTGACAGATCAAGGTCTTTAATCCACGTGCTGCCGTGTTGTAGAACATTCCTGGCGCGAGCAGAGCCGCCCTTTTTATGTCCAATAGATCCATGTAGAGTCATGCGTTCGGTATCTGCCTTGTAGACACCTCGATGCAAAATGTTGTTATTGTAGAAGATGACATCGCCTGGATTCATTTGTACAACTAGCATATTAGGCAGTTCTGGAGCGAATGGGTCGGCGTTTCGTTCAGCCTCCGTTCGGGCTCGTGCATGTGACCCTGGTACAACAATTAACGAACGATCCTCATACAGCGGAAGGTTCCACTGTGCATGCCATGCAGGCTTATTGAGCCGCTCCAATTCCTCCTCAGCAGTAGCATTTTGAGAAACGTCGTCTCTGTGCCATCGAAGTTCAAAGTCCTTGTCTGGACGAATGAGCATGTTGTATAGCTCCATAACGAGATCGTCGTCAGTTACTTCCTCATCCTCAGTGGACATGAGCTCCCTAACGACGGCGCGGACATTGGGGTCAAAGTAGCTCTTGGTGAAAAGTGCGTGGTCAGGCAGCTCCGGACGCATCAAATGTTGAACACCCCAAATCCCATCAGAGGGATCGGTGCCCCATGGCGGAAACTGCTTGAATAACGTACGTAGATGTGGGTACTTCCCGTCACGTGCCAATTGAACGGTTCGCTTGGCTGCGGAACGTAATTCCTCCAGTTGTTGCTCGTTAAGAACGTTAGGGATGCGCACAAACCCGTCCCGCTTCAAAGAGTCTAAATATGACAGTCCAGTTTCCGGTGACACAGTCATTGTACGTTGTTATTTTTCAGTTGTTTTCACAGGAAACGTGTGCTTTTATACTTTTTAACCCGTTGAAAAGATGTGGGGTAGTTCAGTTAGTTGCGCGCGCTGCGCTGATATTATCTTATGCGGATGCAACGTAACATTTTGTTTAGTTTGTGAAGTAACTAAAGTAATAACCCTTAAATCATTTTATCTCATTCAAATCAATAATTCAATTAACCATAGTTTATCTTATCCATTAAGATGCTTTCTGGAACGTCCAGGCCGATGCGGCCCCAGAAGCTGCCTTCTCCAAAGCATAGGCGGTACAGCCTTCCGCGAAGCGGGAGAACAATTTTTGTAGAAAATGACGACTCTATTAATTGGCCAGTTGACTCTCTGTTCACATCAACAGAATTCTATCAGTTGACTTGCTATTTGATCACTTGGATCTTTCTGGTGGACGCATGCCGAACAGAACTGCATTATTCGTCACTTCTTCAAGTTAGTTAGCCTAGACGTAGCGTGATGAAGACCGGTGTTCGGAGTGCCGACACCGGTGGAAATTGGAACACCAGGTGAGGCAACGATTATCGGGTTCCACATATATACAAATGTCGTCCAGCAGCATCCCTACCGAGAAAGATAGAAAGTATGACCGCCAGCTCCGACTATGGGCTTCTTCAGGGCAACATGCATTGGAAAATGCGCATGTATGTTTGATTGGCGCCACTGCTACTGGTAGCGAGATACTCAAGAATCTTGTGCTACCGGGCATTGGCCAATTTACGGTTGTCGATGATGGTATGGTCAATGAGAACGACGTGGCCAGCAATTTCTTTGTGTCCTTTGATGAGGTTGGAAAGTCTCGTGCGGAATGTGTTCGGGCGCTGATTAACGAGTTGAATCCTGAGGTTAAAGGTCATGCCATTGCGTCTAGTCCCTCTGAGTTCATTAACAAGCAGGCCCTACAGGAGTATTCCCTGATAATTGCCTGCAATGTTAGTCCGTCGGATCTGGGAACTCTTTCTACATCCCTTTATGAGAGAAATGTGCCATTGGTAATCGCCGATACTGTTGGATTCTACGGATATTTCAGAATTGTTTTCAAAGAACATACGGTAATTGAAACCCATCCTGATTCCCTTGTGGAATTAAGATTGGATCGGCCATGGAAGGAGCTGCAAGATTACGCCAATTCCTTCAATTTGGACTACCTCAGCCCAAGCGACCTTGCGCATGTGCCCTACGTTGTGCTATTACTAATTCATATTCAAAAATGGAAAAGCGAGCATAATGGCAATCTTCCAAAGGACGTGGATGAGAAGCGTGCCTTTAAACAGCAGATTTCTGATGCAAAAGGTTCTGATGATCCGGAAAACTTTGATGAGGCGGTAGCAGCAGTATGGCGTCTTGCTACGCCATCTGGAATCCCCTCATACAAAACAGAGGAGCTCTTTAAAGATCCACAGCTTTCAGACCTTTCCAACGCCAGTCCATTCTGGGTTCTGGTGGCTGCATTGAAGAAATACTTGGAAACCCCAGAATCAGAGGGTTTACTGCCTCTTCCAGGCGTATTACCCGACATGAAAGCTGATACAAAGGGCTTTGTGACGCTGCAGAATCTCTATATAGAACGATCCAAAAAGGACCTAGAACTCTTCGAAACAGTTCTCCATGATTTGGTCAAGGAGAAAAACTTGCCCGTTCAAATCCCCCACGAAACGGTATTGGCCTTTTGCAAGAATGCCAAGTTTGTCACTGCCCTCAAGGGTTCTGTACTGGAGCTTAATGGCAGCAAATCTTCCTCGTATGCATATGATGATGATAAGGAAGATCTTTTTCACATCTACATCGCAATTCGGGCATACAAGTTGTTCTTGGAAGCGAATGGACATCCTCCTGGCCTAATTAATGAGAAGGATGACCTTATCACAGAGGCAAAGAAGGTATTGCAAACCTTTGGGTATAATGAGGTCAATGAAACAACCCGAAATGTCCTCAATGAAGTTGTTCGTTGCGCCGGCGCAGAGCTACAAAACATTGCAGCCTTATTGGGTGGTGTTGGTGGTCAGGAAGTGATCAAGCTCATTACTCATCAGTATCTCCCGCTGGACAATACATTGATTTATGATGGCATTTCCAGCAAAACGGCAGCTTTTAGATTTTAATAATCTAATGAAAATTTTTATATCCTCCCCCAAGCTCCAAAAAAGAAAAGAAAGGATGGAAAGAATAGTCTTACTCTTTTTCAAAAAGCAGTAGGTTAGTCTTAATCGACATGCCGCCACGATCCATGGTGCCTGTCCTAAAAGGGCCAAATATCAGTTGAGGTTGATCAATTTGAACATGGGCTATTGGTTGAATCCAGTAGAACTATATAGAACATATATTAAAGATCGTCGAAAGCTTGAACGTCTGTGTTTTTCTTTTGTTTTTTGCGCTCACGAACTATATCTTTCCAGTCGGTCTGGACTTCTTCGTCGGAGCTATTTGAGTCGGAACCGACCTCTGCAGCTCTTTTGGCGAGCTGTCTTTGTCGCCGTTTATACTGTCTTTCATGGGCGGTCTCTTTTCGTTCAATTTTCTCGGACCATGCTTTATTGCTGGCCCGCTTCTTTTTCTTTTCTTCCTTCTCCTTCTCCTTCCTCTCACTTTCAAGACGAGCTTCCTCCCGCTTAGGATCAGCGTACTTGTAGTTTTCCATATCCACTAACTCTCCTAGCCACGTCTCTTCCTCTGTGAGCTTCTTTTCTTTGAGTTCAGGCATTAGCGGGAGCCGGAGTAGGCCATATGACTTGCCAATGCCTTTAAAGTCAAGTTCATTCAGTCGGAAAATCGATGTCGCTGAGTGCTTTTGGTACGAGCGAACGTATGAAAGGAATGAACGAATGGCGAGGTCATGTCTACCACGATCTTGAAGAATCCATTCCCGGGTTTGCTGTTCAACGATATTGTTTGGAATTAGTTCTTCGGGGACATTCTGTTCTGTCATAAATACCTTCCTTACTTCCATAAACACCACATAATCCTCCTCATGTCCCTGGTTTAACAACACGAGTCCACTGCCCGTCCTCCCAGCTCGTCCAGCCCGCCCAGCTCGATGCAGAAACACATTAGGGTCTGTTGGAGGGTCCAGTTGTAGAACAAAATCAACTTCAGGGATATCCAACCCACGTGCAGCCACATCTGTCGCCAGCAAAACACACTGTTCTGCACACTGGGTGAATTTTTCTAAAGTCTTGTGCCGAGCATCAGACTGAAGTTTTCCGTGAAGTGAAAACAGTTTTGGTGGGTCGTCATAGTTCTGGGCTAACAAATGCTTAATGAGCGAATAAAAATATGTCACGGAGATGCAGTTAGACAAGTATACAATGGTCTTTTTGTATGACGGATCATTAGCAAAATGCAATAAAATGGGAATCTTCTGTTTGGGTTCCACAATCGAATATTTAATTCCCAAAGACGAGGGAACCTTTTGCTGGTCTTTGCCACTACCGGAAGAAACGGCAATCTTGACAGGGTTTCTTAGACCTGCGCGAACGAGATTTCCAACAGCACCACTAATTGTAGCGGAGAAAAGGCCGACTCGTTTCTGTTTAGGCAACAATCCCAATATCCTTGACAGTGTGTTCTCAAAACCCAAGTCAAGCAACCTGTCGGCCTCATCCAACACAAGCATCTCGACCGTGTTAGTATGCACATTCGGGGCATTCAGTAGCTCCAATAATCGTCCGGGGGTTGCAATTAGTACATGAGGACGTCGAGATAAAAATATATTCAAATCTGCATGTGTTTTCACAGATGACCCACCAATCAATAGCTGCGTCCTGATGTTCACCTGTTTATCCTCAGTCACAAGCTCTAATAAACTCTGCAACACCTTGTAAATCTGTTCTGCCAACTCTCTCGTCGGTGCGATCACAATCGCGTTGGTTTGACCGGAACGTATTGGCTCCAGCTTCAACACTCGCTCTATAATAGGTATCAGAAACGCAAGTGTCTTGCCAGACCCTGTGACTGCCTCGACAACTACATCCTTATTCCCACAAAAAAGCGGTATCACCGAAGCCTGAACCGGCGTCATTTGACTATACCCAAAGCTCTCCACGCAGTCAATAATCCATGGTGTCAACGGCGGTTTGACATCCCTCCATTCTCTAGAAGCGGACATTTATCTGTCGTCACTTGGAAAACCAGTTCTGGAATCAAAGATTTCAGTTGGTCCCGTGCGGCTTGTCGGCAATTTTTCCCGGCCCGGTATCGTTCGGTCCTTCGGTGGTAGTTACTGCGTGTTAGGGTACAACGTTTCCGCATCTTTCTTCTGGAAAAAAGAAAAAGGTCACCAGCCGGGCAAGTGTCTCTTTGAGATGCGCCTCCAAACCCCAGGGTTGGATTCGCCAGAGAACTGCATATGTAATTGCCTTTTGTGAGGCAGAACACACCCTTGATTCTTTGTGTGTAAAAAGGGATCTATTGTGTTACAGTATGTGAAGTTTTCTATGAAGCGGGAATTATTATTATTATTGTTATTATTATTATTATTATTATTTTATTATTATTAGTTTTTTTTTTTTTTTTTTTTTTTTTTTTTTTTTTTTTTTTTTTTTTTTTTTTTTTTTTTTTTTTTTTTTTTTTTTTTTTTTTTTTTTTTTTTTTTTTTTTTTTTTTTTTTTTTTTTTTTTTTTTTTTTTTTTTTTTTTTTTT
>JAJMDO010000009.1:58553-94880 GCA_030573635.1 Blastobotrys ciferrii | reverse complement strand
GAATCAGGAAATTCTGGACAATTCGGACCAGGGGTTGAAGACGCGCGCCGCCACCGCGCAAAATTGAAAGTTTTCAAATTTTCACATAGCTATCGATCCCAGCTTATTTATTGGAATATGCATTCTACAGATGATGCGTATAGAGCTAAATAGCGTTAATTAGTATGTGTTGTTGTTAAGTTACACGAGACCACGGTCGTCGATCGTTTAAGAACGACGTGGATATATATGCGACGCAAAAGATCGGGATTCCCACATACATGCGCTGCTGCAGTTGCTAGGATCCGGTCGATACAAGCCCCTGACGTTAGCCAAATTGAGCAATAAACGACACTAGTAGTTTATCCAGAATACGTCTTAAACACACAAAGGTTGTTAACATGTTATTATTAGGCGGCCAGCATGGGTCACCGGGTCGGGCAGAACTTCCGCCTCATAGTAACATATAAATTTCTATTTTTGGACGGGGCGTCCCGCGGCTTGTGACGTCATCGTAATAGTTTCCCGTCAAGGAAGGATGCATATTTACAATCTCATTGTTCGTTAAGCTTTCCTTACACCACATACCACACATAGTTTATTCCCCCGATCATCTGTGATCGCTAAAGGATACCACGCCATGTCGGACCCTGAAGAGGACCTGATTCTACTGACCGGCGCGACTGGCTATGTGGGCTCGCACGTCTTGGACAGCCTGGTGAGGCAAGGCTATCGAGTGGTTGTGAGTGTACGCACCCGGGCTCAGGAGAACCGCATACGGGAGCGCTATAGTTCATACGACAGGCTGGCATATGTGGTTATTGAGGATGTCGTTGAGGAGCACTGTTTCGATCTCGTTCTGAAATTTAACCCCACCATTAGCCATGTTATTCATCTGGCGACCCCTAGGCTACGTTATCACATATCAAACAAGAGCCAGCTCTTTGATCCTGTCATCAAGGCCAACACCAACATGATTTCGGCAATCCAATCCTACGGCCACTCTGTTAAACTGCTGGTAATCGGCTCCTGCTTTGCTGCCATGCTGAATAACCCTCCTAGATTGTCCGATCCCCGGAAAATATACTCCTCCCGGGACGTGAACCTCATTTCTAAGGAGGATGCTGTCATGCACGAATACAACGCTTATGTGGGCGCCAAAACGTTTGCGGAAACGTATGCTTGGAAACATTACTCTGATCTGCTCGGCCCTCATTTCTCCATGATCTGCATTACCCTCCCCATGGTGTTTGGACCCATCATCCACGATGTCGATTGGAACAACCCCTCCACGTTAAACGACTCAATAAAATATGTCTACGACCTTCTTCATTCAGATTCTGTCTCGCCGTTCCCGTTCCCGTTCCCATTCTATGTCGACGTCCGCGACGCGGCGTTGGCATATGTTAAGGCTATCCAACACTTCCCTTGCACAACTAACCGATGGTTCGTGGCCTCAAACAATGTCTCATCTCAACACGTTGTAGACATATTGCTTAAAGAATTCCCATATCTATCAAGCTCACTACCGAAAGGCGTCCCAGGGAATGGCGATAAAGAGCTTCTACAACAGTGCACTTTCGATACAACTGACACCGATGATCTTGTGGGAACAAACTACATCAAACTCGAAAATACTATCATCGACATGTTCAACTCCTTCCCACAAGATGCTAACTTATAAGAACTCCCTAACCGTAATGTTTATTTATAATATACCATTCATTTCTTCATTTTTTTTCTTGCCCCCGAGTGTCGCCTTCGCCGAGGTTGGGGATATAGAGCATTTGTCGAATATTTATTAACTGTAGATTACATGTCGAGAAAGGATTGTGTGGCACCACTTTATACCTAAAGTTATAGTCGATAAGTTGATCGAGAGTATTAACCATATGGTGGAAGTATTTTCACCATAGCTTCATAGTGAACGTTGAACTTGTCATCCGGCTCAATTGGTCCAAGATATACAAATCAATGTTAAATCTGTACAACTTCACCATAATAGCCAGTACTGTGGGAGAAAACTAAAAAAATATTCTTATTTTCCAGAAGAGAACATATGAGTTGTTCTGCTTCACTCATTATACCGAATCCTAGGCTGGGCAACTTGTCCCCTCAGAAGTCTTTTGCCTGAATATAAAACATGGTTCCCCTTCATCTAATGAGCTGTTGTAGGAGAATAAATTGGCTCAGTGGATTTGCTTAGTCCAGTCGTACGGGTTCCATAATTGTTCAAAGTAGGATGAGTGTTTTCTAGACCCCCAATGAGGGCGTTTCCGAATGAGGGCTGGGTCTAATTGTAGGATTCCACCAAGGACGTCCCTAGCAAAGAGGTCCCCCGGAGGCCACTTAGATGTGTTTTCGACGATGTGGCCGATGCCACCGTTGATATCAAACCAAACATGAAAATAGGGCGCTTCCTTAGCGATCGAGCTTCTGAATGCATATTTTCCGGCGGCAACTGCCTTCTTTCGAGTGTCGATGATTTTGCGATGGCTACTCCATTCATCATCAGCTGATAGGATTGCCTCTGAGAAGAAGCCAGACGCGTTTTCACCTAAATGTCTAGGTAAGGGCACTGCGACTATGGATGCATGTTTTTTCATTGATCTGTTAACTGCAGACTCATAGAAAATAACGCTCTTGCCCTGATCAGCCCACATCTGGGTCAGCTTTTTCATGAAATTACGGATTTCCTCCCATTCGTCATCGTCGCATTCCAAAGTATTTGTTTTATGGTCGAAGGGGACAATCACAGAGCTGCCTTTAGCAATGCTTGGTTCTGGTGCCATGCATAGATACACCCGAGTTCCAAGCGCAATTACCGCAGTTTTGATCTGTTCGCCTTCTTCTTGATCAATGCAAAGCATACAATCATCAATAGCAGAGTTCAGTTGACGGGTCTTTTCAATCGCTCGATTCCGTAAATTCTGCTCCTTCTCTTTGGTCATTTTCGCCAATTCTTCTGCCCTGTCCGCTTGGTAGTCAACATCATTCTCAAATCCGCTGTCACGACCAATCTGTTTTGCTGCCCGGCGATCCAGCCAATCGCCCTGTCCGCGTGTCTCAAGTTCTTCTTTCAACATCTCCTGTATAGTTGGATCATGTGTGCTACTCTTGTTGTCTTCTTCCGCAGGCTTGGATGGGGCAAACCGCTTGTCTATTATGGTGACTTTACTCTTCTGATGAGAAACATTCTGATGCCCATTACCACACAAGCGCTTGTATTCGGATTCGAGCTCCTTGATCTTATTTATATCGTTTGCCATTTTAGCCTTCATTAGACTGGCAGAAAGCTTATTGAGAATTGTGTTGTCCACGGCTTCCTTATTCTCGGGAAGTTCCTCTGGTTCCACGACCGGTTGATCCTCCTCGTCATTATTACCATACAAATCACCCGTATCAGCAGTAACTACCCATTCTCCTTCATCAGATTCCCCTTCTTCAGCTTCCCTCTTATCTTCAACCTGTTTTAGTACTGTTTTGTCGTCCCGCTTTCCCCTCTCCGATTCCCCTGACCTATCGCGATACTGTTTATCACCCCTCCGTCTGCGGTGGTGTCTGTGTCGCGACTCTCTACTTCTATCACGACTCCTGCTTCTATCACGATAAGTGCGATGTCTGTGGTGGTTATGCCTTTGGTGTCTGCTGCTACCACTACTGTGCTCGCCCATATTATTATGTCGGATATTGGGACCCGATTTTTCCACCTATCGTTCACAACTTACTCCAATCCATTATGCCCGCACGCTTTTGGTGCAAAACCTGCAATATTGTAAGTGTGCTTCTGCTCACCCCTTATATAGAATTGCGACACGGAGTGTTTCTGGGACACACCCCAGGGTCCGCAGGGTCCGCTTCGGAGGTTTGGTTTAAAGTAAGTCCAATTGGTATCATTGATGACAATTGAGCCAATTGATCTCGTGGTATCTTCTTTCTTTTCTAGGAAGAGGAGTAATAAGTGTTGTCCTCCTTTGCAGAAGCTATTGAATACCCATAAACACAAAGTTTGCCTAGCTGTTTGGAGGCTTGTCCTCAAGGTACCAGTTAATCCAGTGGTTTTATCCGACTCCGCAAAACTCCATTCCCAGGAGCTGCAGATGTCAACAATGGGGGTTGGAGAGTTTCCCTGAAGAGCTAATTTAACTATTAGTCGCTTTGGAAAAAAAAAAAAAAAAAAAAAAAAAAAAAAAAAAAAAAAAAGAGTGTTTTGATGGATAATTGCCAGTTAAGATGAGTACTAACTAGTGTTAGTTTGTGGATGATACTAAAATAGGACGGGCGCAGCATGAGTCTTCGTTGAAGCACAAAAACAATGTGGAAAGGACAATAAGGTCACTGCAGAATGCGCAGGCGGAACGGGAGAAGGATTCGAAGGCCGCCGCTGCTGTGGTTAAGCAGATTGATGAAGAGCTTGGTATTAAAAGTAAACCTTCCGACAGTGAGCCAAAAAGAGAGTCTGTTGGTTATATAGTCACACGAAAAATGAGTCCTTCAAGATCCAAGTTGGACGAACCAAAACCGCTTGGAATGGACGTTCCTATTCCCACTGAATGGACAAGGATAAATGAAACGGAGCAAAAAGAAGTGTCAGTGGAAGCACCACAACAGTTGTCTACTGAGAAGAAAGAGGAGGATGATGGTAGTAAGGAGTCTAGTTTCCTGGACTCTAAAATCAAAAGCACGAAACGGCATCACGTCGGCGACCCACATGAACGGTTCTCCTCTGAGGAAAAGACTTATAGAAAGCCAATTGAAATTAACAACTCAAATGAAGACTCCATTATTAAGAAAGAAGAATCTCCTGGTCCCAAGCCAAAGTCAGCTCTCTTTAAAAAGAGAAAAATCAGAAAATAACCCAGCTGATATGGCAATCTGAGATACGCGCTATTATCCAACAAACTGCCCTACATCCCATTCGACTAAAATGCATGCCCTTTTGAAGAGCTATCTTATTTTCTTTTGCTTGAAGCGAGTATGAATCACTGGGTATGGTCAAAAGCAAAATATCGAGGAGGGGAGAACGTGCCCTGGATAAGTCAAGAACAATGTGAGTTAATGGATGTATTAATTTGGTGAAGCGAATATCTACAATACACAATATTTACAGTTCTTTCGTGGATGATTTTGGGAGCCTACATCCAGTCTCTGGTCTGGCCTCTGACTAGTTCCAGTAGTTTCCAGCCCTTAGTTTCTGGGTTATCGAGATCTTCGGAGTCTCTTGTCATAACCATCGCATAAGTGGACATTTGGACGTGGTCTTCCATGCCAGCAACAATTTCGTCGGTCTTTAGATCTTTGTACATGTGGACTTCTTGGGCTCGACAGCCAATGACATACACTGGCACTTCGGATGGTTGAAGCATTTTTGCGTTGAGAATATCTACTCCTCTGATGTCAATAACCCGTCCGGCAGAGTAGATGCCTTTTTGTTTGTATTCCTTTGCTTGGTGGGCATAGACGTTTAGTGGGGCTTCGGATAGCCACAGTTTGAGAGTTTCCTCATCGCCTTTGACATAAGCATCCAGGACTTCTGGAAGAATGTATTGTCGAACGTCTCGCAAGAAGTCTTCTTGGTTGAAGGTAGGGTCCATTTGCTTGAATTGAGTCACGACTCTAGCAGCTTCGGTCTCCTCAAAGAATGAGCCAATCTTGTCAGTAATTGATCTTATGGAAGAAATGAATCCATTTTCAGATTCCTCATATGCTAGTTTCAAATCAGACCATTTTTTCCCCAATGCACTTCTTTCAAAGTCCTCTTTCCAGTTCTTTTCTGGTTTGGCAGTTTCGTGGGCTATGACATCCTGTCCAGCTTCTGGGTTCTCAGACACCTTCTGTCTATTTATACCCTCCTTCAAATCCCTTTCTATTCTCTTTCTTTCCTCCAATTCACGACGTTTACGTCTCGCCTCCTTATCCTCATAGCCACCATATCTTATACTACTACCATCATCAATAACCTCCTTAACGTTCTTATAAAATTCAGTCTGTCGAACAGGTTCAGTAGCCTTGTCGAGCGTATCGGCTGTCTTGGAAACAGCTGTTCTGGTACCCTTCACAAGTCTAGAATCCCAAGCGTGAGACGCACCAGTGCCTACGGCCTTTCCAACGGATCGCAGCCCCTTACCAGCGACTGATGTTGCCGCTGTACCACCCTCTCTAGCCTTTTCCATAGCTTCCTTGGCTCGTTTGAAGGACTCGCTTTCAGCCATTCGTCCAGTCTCATCCTGCAATGCTTTAATGTCATCTTGAAGCTCTTTGCTTTTGCTCCACTCCTGTTTGAAAGTGTCATAAAACACCTGGAACGGTGTCTTACCACTATTTGGATCTGGATCTCCAGATGACGACGCTGAAGAGTTAGTCTTCTTTTGCAAAAGGCCTGGGGTAGTGTGGATCAGTCGGCCAGTTCGTAGACGGTTAGATGCCACAAGCCCATTAACTCGAGCCTGTCTTGTTGTTAGTCGAAGCATTTGTATTTTTTTGGTGATTGTTTTGTTGGTGAAGACCCGTTTTCTCTCCGCAAAGATAATTCAGCAAAACCTATGAGATGCTATTGAGACCAATTTTTCAAACCGGAACTGGGCCGGTTTCGAGAAGACAGTGGCGGTTTCTCTTCCGGGCCGGAATATTGGGAGTCAAAAGTCATATTACCCGGATAAACATCACCAAATTTCTATCAACGGGATTTGACCCGGTACAATTTTATATGGAAGGGGCGAGTTTCCTAGGCTTCTCTGAACGCGTATTTATATATTTGTCATTTTGTTAAATACCCTCCGCCTCCCTTAAACTTGGCTAATGGGGGACCAGTGTTCAGGATGGTAGAAAGGCATGATTCTCCAGACGATGATATACAAGTAAGTGACAAACCTTTGAGGCGTGTGAAGCGACTGATAACTGACTTGGGATATGATTTAGCTTGTTAGACCCGCTCAGCGTTCTGTTAAAGACCCTAGCCGAATGACGTCGTTGAATAGGCCAAGGTATGTGCAAGCAAATTTTGATGTCGTGTCTACGTCAGCTAACAATGATTTGTAGCCCTTCAGCCAGACCGAAGAACGTTTATGGATCTCGTACGAAGCTGAGATTTGCCTCACATGGATATGTGCCCCAAAACGCACTTGGTAACAGTTTTGGTTCAAGGATCAGCAAGCCACAAGATGAGGATTTAATTCCAGCGAAACGTGCCCCCCAGTTAGCGCGGCTTAATGAAAAGGCGCCAGAAGTTAATAGACCCCGGAAACGTAGGGAAACAGCACCGCCTTCTAATGCGTTTCTATTGAAGCAGATTAACAGTACTCTGGAGTCGAACAAAAAAGAGTTGGACCGAAAACCCGGGACAGAGAGAACACGGCCTACGTTGAAAGATCCCACGGAATCGAGCAGTGCAAAACGACGGCGGATGGACGGATCTCAGCCACTTTCAGCGCAGAAACGACATATTCCCAAAAAGAGAACTTTATATGTCAAGACCTTCCGTCTTGCTAAGTTTAATCATCAAGAGGCTGGTATGAGCTTGGAAATTACATGGACAGACTTGGAAAGGTCTAAACCACGACAATGGGAGTTGACATCAACAAAAGCTGCCAACTTCAAATGCCTAGAAACTGACATTGAGGGTATACGATATTGTGACAGCACTAACGAATTGCTGGTTTGGTTAAAACCTAAAAGGGTCAAAGCATCAATTGGGAATCAATCCGGTCATCCGTTATATGTAATTTTCGGGCTGATGCCTAGCAGTGAGGTTGTTGAATTGAAAGAGGACATAAAAATCCTTGACCTGCCAATTCGGTTTTCAAGCATCGATGAGAAGGATCTGTTTCATCAAAAGCGCGCTATGGAACAGGGTTCAGAGCTGGCAAGTGCTGCTTATTCAAAACCACCCGCCAAATTCCGCCAAGCGCAGGATGAAACTCTGTCGAACACGCGGCCTTTGCTTTCCTCAATTCCATTAAAATCTGAACCACCCACTGGACCTGCTGCAATGAAATCAGAACCCCCAACTGGACCCGCTTCTGTAATTAAACCTGAATCATTCTATGCTAAGACGGAGGAGCCAAAGAATGAGCAGCTTAGTAACATTGCCGATCTCTTTACCCGAGTCAAGGATTCTCATGAAAAGAAAGAGAGTACAAATACAAAGGAGAGCCATCATGACGATGAGTCAACTAAAAAGGTAGAGTCCTCAGTTGATGTGGAGGATGAAGCAATGGGGGCATCATCACCCCCCACCAAACGTACTACGCGAGCGAAAAATACTAATACGGCAAGCCCTGCACCTGAAGTGTCGTTGGCAGAACGAAGAGCCGCCGAGCAAAAAAAGCGGGAAGATCATGAAAAGTTCAAAGAGCAGTTCAACTTTCAATTTCACGACAAAAAGACCGTCACAATTACTCCTGACGACTACAACCGTTTGGACGAGGGCGAATTTTTAAATGATACAATGGTTAACTTTTATTTGAAGTACTTGAAGCAGCGTGCGGGAGAACATCGATCTGACGTGGAAAAATACACCTATGTCTTCAACACTTTCTTTTACGAAAAGTTGATGCAAAAGAATGCAGATGGAACATCAGGGTTTGAAAACGTCAAAAAGTGGACTGCCAAGATTGATTTGTTCCAAATGAAGTATATTGTCATCCCTATCAATTGGCGAATGCATTGGTACGTGGTGATTGTATACAACCTTCCAAATTCCCTGAAATATGCGGAGAAGGAAGAAGCTTCGGAGACGCCGGTTGAAATTCAAGTGAAGATTAGATCTGAAACTCCCAAGAAATCTGCTCCAGAAGATGGGCCAATTATATTTGTTCTCGACTCGCTAAGGGGAGCCGGCACCTCTACATCTGTCCGGGCTTTGAAAGATTTCTTCGTGGCCGAAGCCTGGGATAAGAAAAGGATCAAGTTGAGTAGAGATGTGTTCAGAGGCATGAATCCCGTTGTCCCTCAACAACCAAATTTTTGTGACTGTGGTATCTATGTCCTTCATTATGTGGAAAGATTTTTGAAGAACCCCGAAAAATTTGCTCATAACATGATGAACAAATCTCCGGAATCCAAAAAAACTCTGAGCGAGTTGTGGAAGGAAAATGATCTCCAAAAGAAGCGTGATGTTCTTCGGAATACTCTCCTACAGTGGATGTGGAGTCAAAGAATGAAGGAGTCGAAAGCTGCCTACACTCAAGGTTCTTCAGGAAACGACAAGGCCAATAACAATGATAATTCCAACAACGGCTCCCAGACTGCTGGTTCTTCGCGCTACAGTACTCCATGCGACACACCATCAGGAGACTTGGATAAATTACGATTATCTGAAGACCTTGAAAAAGAATATCAAAGTGAAAGCAACTCTAAGAATACTTCTAACGAACCTAACCGAGACGATAGTGATGAAGACATGGTAATTCTTGACTATCAAAAAGTAGTTCGCAAAGATGGCAAAGAGTCAAAGAATTGGCGTCTTTGAAACTGCTCCTATTTATAAATGCACATACTGTAGAATCATAATTGCATATGCATCACTCTTACTAACTCATGGTCTTGAATTTTCCTTCTTTTCTAGAAAAAGCCGGGCCGTATAGTTCTACATGCCCACTCTAACAGCCACGGAGTCCTCTGAGCTCCGAAGGACCGCCAGATCGCAGTTCTGAAAGTTACATAACTGTGCTGAAAATTACGCTTGAATATAAATACCAGTACGCGCCCACTTATTTTTCTTCAGTTAATTTTTCTCCGTACTGCCTTGTGTGCTGGCGACCTTGGGTGGTAGGTCCTTTCTCTGAGACGGATATGTGATATATGCGACTCTATGGTTCCTACTGGCATGTCCTCAATGTTTTTGAACCATACATGAGGATGCCGCCTAAGTCTGGTGTCCTTGACAATGCCTTTGATCCTTCAAACGGAGGCTTCCTGTGTGCCTCATGGTGGCTTGTGCGATGCAGGTAGTTGAGGATAGTGTTCATGGCATGTTGTGTCGTTAAGACGGGTTTTCCTTGTATAGCAAGGCATTCTAGGGTTTACCCTGGCTATAAAGAGAAGACGAACTCCTGGCTCGCTCATGTCTGGACTTCAGACTGGTAATATGTGCAGAATTTTCAGATTCAAGTGCTAGGTTTTTTGAGCTTCTAGAGAGATATTTAGGTAGATTATTGTATATAGTAATGTGAAAAGGAGTTAACTAGCGTGATGTTACTTAGCCTCTGTGACTACCCCTATAGCCACCAGTAAATTTTTCTTTCTCTTACACCACACACCACCCCACCCCAACGGTGCATTTATTTTTGCGGCAAAACAACGCGAACGGTGCTGTTGATACGTTGGTACCATACGTAGAAACTGCTCCTATTTATTCATAGCGATAGCAGAGCGTTAATTTTGTTGTACGACTTGTTTTGACCGGAAAAAAAAGGTAGGTACATGAGGAAAATGAGGTATAGTGCAACATATAAAGATGACTGACTGTGTTAAGATTTTAGCGAAAGAGTTATTAAACCAGTTTTCACGAAGAGGTACCGTGTTCGTGCCTCGTGTTAACACGTTTTTTGAGGAGGAAATTCGATAAAAGGATTGATCAAGGTGAGTGTCATAACGGGTGCCATATTCGGTACCGTGGACTCTGTGCATTCTAACGTCATTTGAAGACAATCCAAGGCTACTGTACCAGTGTACCTCTTGATATGTCCAACGATTTGTCTGGTATGGATAATTCACCAGATGCCACTCCTTCGGCCCCGCCTATAACTGCTGCGGACTTTGAACTTAACCCGGAATTGTATGGGCTAAGACGAAGCCGTCGAGCTCATCATGTCCCGGACAGATTTTCTGTGGAGGCTGACACCAGGTCGACGACTTACGCAGAATCCAGCGACGAGGGTGAAAGTGCATCTCGGCGACGTCGACAAAGAAAGAACCGTAAGAAGAGGCAGAATGGTATTATGGATGACGAAGATGATGATGATGCATTTGATGGCGCGAATGACGATGGAGATGACTTTGAAGACGACGACGATGACGAGGAGGTGTTTGCAACCTCCAAAAGGGCAAAGGCATTTGAAAGGGCGCAGGCCAAAAAGCGTAGAAAGCTTCACAAGAAATCTGAAGACAGTGAACTAAACCACTACGCGCCACAAATGCGCTTTTCTACTCGAAATAATAAGGTTGTGAACTACTCCATTGACGACGATGATGATGATTTTGAAGATTATGTCACTTATAAGGAGCATGAGCTCCCCGCAGAGGCGTATCAGGAAGAACCAACTGGCCCAGGTAAGTTTTTGTGTTATTGTTTATGACATAAAGTGCGAGATAACTAACGGTTCCTTGTTTGTTTAGTGATTGCCATTGATACAATTCTTGATCATGAGCCGTTGGAGGGCGCTGATGACCCTGACGATCCAAAGAATGGGTTGCAGTATTATGTGAAATGGCAAGGTTATTCGCATCTTCATAACACCTGGGAAACTTACCAAGATTTGTCTCAGTTCAAAGGTGCCAAAAAGTTAGATAATTACATCAAACAATTTGTCACCCTTGATCGCGAGATCCGAACTGATCCAGCTACCACCAGAGAAGATATTGAGGCTATGGATATTGATCGCGAAAGAAGGCGTGATGAATACTCTGAATTCAAGACGGTGGAAAGAATTGTAACCCAAGAGCGCGTTGCCGATCCTGAAGGTGGTCCCTCCAGAATGGAATACTTGGTCAAGTGGAGACGACTCTATTATGACCATTGTACTTGGGAAGATGCCGAAGAGATCGCAAAGATCGCACCCGAAAAGGTGGATGCTTTTCAAAACCGAATCTCTTCAAAGATATCTCCGTCGTTTGGAGTTAATTATGGTCCTACCCGACCACGGTTTGAAAAGCTTGACGAGCAGCCACAGTTTATCAAGGGTGGGGAGCTCAGAGATTTTCAGCTGACCGGACTGAACTGGATGGCATTCTTGTGGTCTAGGAATGAGAATGGCATTTTGGCTGATGAAATGGGTCTTGGTAAGACTGTACAAACAGTGGCCTTCCTATCTTGGTTAGTTTATGCTCGCAAGCAAAATGGACCATTCCTTATTGTTGTGCCCTTGTCAACAGTTCCAGCATGGCAAGAAACCTTGGAACTATGGGCTCCGGATTTGAACTATATTGCTTATTTGGGCAATAATAAAGCTCGGCAGACCATTCGACATCATGAATTTTTCATCAATGCAAGTTCCAAAAAGCCCAAGTTCAATGCGCTCTTGACGACGTATGAATACATTTTGAAGGATCGAGCCGAACTTGGCAGTATCAAGTGGCAGTTCCTTGCTGTGGATGAAGCTCATCGGTTAAAGAACTCCGAGTCTGCGCTTTATGAATCCTTGACCGAGTTTAAAGTGTCCAACCGGTTACTCATTACTGGTACACCTTTACAAAACAACATCAAGGAATTGGCGGCGTTAGTTGATTTTCTGATGCCTGGTCAGTTAAACATCGACCAGGAGATTGACTTTGAGGCACCTGATGAAGATCAAGAAGAATATATAAAGGATCTGCATAAGCGCCTCCAGCCTTTCATTCTTCGTCGACTGAAAAAGGATGTGGAAAAATCTCTTCCGTCTAAGTCTGAACGAATTCTTCGAGTGGAAATGTCGGATATGCAAACAGAATATTACAAGAATATCATTTCCAGGAACTATACTGCCCTTAATGCTGGTGCCACTGGCAATAATCAGATGAGCTTGCTGAATATTATGGTCGAGTTGAAGAAGGCTAGTAATCATCCATACCTGTTCCCAAATGCTGAAAACCAATATGATTCCACCAACAGTATGGACAGATCAAGAGAAAATGTTCTGAGAGGAATGATCATGAACAGCGGAAAGATGGTGCTTTTGGATAAGCTTCTCGGTCGATTAAGAAAAGATGGTCACCGTGTTCTAATTTTCAGCCAGATGGTAAGAATGTTGGATATTTTGGGTGACTACCTGTCTATTAGAGGACTACCATTCCAAAGGCTGGATGGTACTGTTCCGGCAGCAACAAGAAGAGTTGCCATTGACCATTTCAATGCTCCGGAGAGTCCAGATTTTGTTTTTCTTTTGAGTACAAGAGCTGGTGGTCTTGGTATCAATTTGATGACTGCTGACACTGTAATAATCTTTGATTCTGATTGGAATCCTCAGGCAGATTTGCAAGCAATGGCCAGAGCTCATAGAATTGGGCAAAAATCACATGTGATGGTCTATCGATTTGTGTCAAAGGATACCGTTGAAGAAGAGGTTTTGGAAAGAGCGCGAAGAAAGATGATTCTTGAATATGCTATTATTTCTCTTGGAATTACAGATAAGGGCCATTCCAAGAAGTCAGAGCCTACTGCATCGGAACTCAGTCAAATCCTCAAGTTTGGCGCTGGAAACATGTTCCAAAAGAACAACAACCAGAAGAAACTGGAAGATATGAACTTGGATGAAGTGTTGAACCATGCAGAGGATCATGTTACTACTCCAGATTTAGGGGAATCTCATTTGGGTGGTGAAGAGTTCTTGAAACAATTTGAGGTTACGGATTACAAGGCGGATGTCAACTGGGACGATATCATTCCAGCTGAGGACCTAGAGAAGATTAAAGAAGAGGAAAAGAAACGTCAAGATGAAGAGTTTCTTCAAGAGCAAATCAGCATGTTCCAACGTAGAAAAGCTGCTCAGAGAAAGGATACCGGGTTCAATACCGAAGAAGATGGCGAAGAAGATGATGATTCAGGCAAGAAAAAGTCCAGCAAAAAGAAGAAGAAAGATTTCAATGCTAACATGGACTCTGATGCCCTCGTGGAACGTGAGATCAGAGGGTTGTACAAGGCTATTTTGCGGTTTGGTGACATTGCCACCATGTGGGAAAAATTGTTCAGTGATGGTACTTTATCCAATCGCAAACCAGAGCTAGTCAAATCTGCCTACAAGGATTTGATTGAGACAGCCAAAGAGACTACCCGAAAGGAGCAAGAGCGTCGTGCGGCGGCCATTGAACAGGAGCGAAAGGAAATTGAAGCTGGAGATGGTAAAGTGAACAATTACTTATTGAAGCGTAAGGAAAAGAGGGCCATTTTGTTCGATTACCATGGCGTTAAGAGCATGAACGCGGACTTGATTCTTCAACGACCTGAGGATATGCGTATCATTCGCGAGAAGGTTCCGGGTAAAAATTACCTGGACTACCGTATCCCTCACAAGCTGAAACCAGTTGTCGGTTGGTCTTGTGAATGGACAGATTCTGAGGATGCCATGCTGTTGGTGGGTGTTCGCAAGCATGGCTATGGTGCTTGGCAGTTAATTCGTGATGACCCAAGTTTGGGTATGGGCGACAAAATGTTCCTAGAAGAGCATCGGGTGGAAAAGAAGCAGGAAAGAGACTCTTCTGACAAAAAGACCGGTCCAAAGATGCCTGGCTCTGTTCATCTGGGAAGAAGAATTGACTATCTGATATCTGTCCTGAAGGGCGATGAGGAGAACGGAGACGGTCAGTCCACTCGTCAAGGTTCTGAAGAAGCTAGGAAGCGATCCCGAAAATCTAAGGCCAATTCCGAAACCCCAATGTCTTCGTCTGCCAATGGAAGCACTACCAAGCACAATCAGCACCATGCTGAAAAGGGCTCGCATAAGCCTTCTTCGTCAGGTAATGGTGGTCGTGAACGAGGCTCTTCAGGTCAGAGTCGTAAGCCTCCTACTGCCAACAACTATCCCAAGGTCAAGAAGGAGGAAGAAGAGGATTATAGTGACTATGCAAGCATGGATGAAGATGAATGCAAGACCACCCTGAGACCAGTCCGGCATAGTCTTCGCCGTCTCAAACAAGGAAATAATGGCATGGATCGTCAAGAATTTGCATTACTTCTTAAGAAGGATCTCATCACCATTGGTGATTTCATTGAACAAAAAGTCAACGAGGCTCCTTCTAATAAACAAGAAAAGGTCAGAAAGCACTTATGGGCGTTTGCAAGCTACTTTTGGCCTAAGCGTGTGCCTTCTGCTAAGATCATGGCCATGTACAAAAAAAAGCGAAAAGAACACAAATAGTAGACTAGATTTATATGTATTTTTGTTACTAATATCCAATTCGTGCTTCGTGCAGTATATTTTCGTAAGGGCTAACCCTCAACTCCTTCAACATTTTGTCCCGTTTCCTCGGCTTTTACCAATTTTTGTGTATCCAATGCTTATGTTGCCAGCTGCATCCGGCGAAGCAAAACCTCGATTAGTGTATGTAGCAAATTTTGACTAAATAACGGTTTGATAGCCCCTTCTTTTTGTCTTGAGCAAGAGGCATTAGTTCTACTTCGCAAGGCTCTATAGGAAGTAGTGTTGGAAACTTGCTCCAATTGAGAGGACAATGGAAAGTATAAATAATTTACCGTTTTAGTGATGTTTTTCAGTAAACGGAGCAAAAAGCGTTCTTCTGCGAGGACTGGGTCCAGGGCTCAGAGAAGCCTACCCAGCCTAAGGGTTTGGCGCCCCAAGAAAAAAGGTTCAAATAATTATAATTTCTCATTGAATTATAAACTCGCAGTTTTTTTATTGGGTTTTGAACAAATAAAGAGTAAGTAAAAAGACAGTTCCCTTCCTCCTGTAGCCGCACCTGCAACCCGATTTAGAGATATATATTGGACGTCACAGCCGCACAGTTCTGAGATGTTCGCGTTCGGACTGAAAGATTTTTTTTAGGCAAATTTTTCTGGGAATTTTTCAAGCACGCGCTTTATACCAGGAAACACACCCCTCTCTGGAGAACTTTTTGCACACACTACAAAAAGTTTTTTTATATTTCAAAAAAAATATAAAAAACCAAAAAAAAAAAACGAAAAAAATTCTAAAAAAATCGGAAACCTTTGTTTTTAAGATTCTCGAGACCCAGGTTTTCTAAATTATATTTACAACAGCCTCATAATGTCCAACGACGCCTCTGTTACCGCCGCCGAAAAGGCTATGGAAAAGCTTACTCTTGAGAAGGATCAGGAGAATGCTGCTGCTGGTTCTACTGAGCAGGCTGCTGAGAAGGAACAGCCAGCTTCTACTGCTGCCGCTGGTGCCGCCACTGAAGGATCCACCACCAACAATGAAGAAAGCTCTTCTACCGCGCCAGCTGCTAATGCCTCCTTGTATGTTGGCGAGCTTGACCCATCTGTGACTGAGGCCATGTTATTTGAAATTTTCAACCAGATTGGTCCAGTTGCGTCCATCCGTGTCTGCCGTGATGCCGTTACCAAGCGTTCTTTGGGTTATGCCTATGTGAACTTCCACTCCGCTGCTGATGGCGAGCGTGCTTTGGAAGAGCTCAACTATGTCCCAATTAAGGGCCGTTCTTGCCGTATCATGTGGTCCCAGAGGGACCCATCCCTTCGTCGAACCGGCGCTGGCAACATCTTCATCAAGAACCTTGACCCATCCATTGATAACAAAGCTCTCCATGATACCTTCTCAGCCTTTGGCAAGATCCTCTCGTGCAAGATTGCCACCGACGATTTCGGCAACTCCAAGGGCTACGGGTTCGTGCATTATGAATCCACTGAGGCTGCAGAAAGCGCCATCAAACACGTTGATGGAATGTTGTTGAACGACAAGAAGGTGTACGTTGGCCACCATGTTGCCAAGGAAGACCGTCAATCCAAGGCTGAACAGCTCAAGGCACAATTCACCAACATTTATGTCAAGAACCTAGAGCCAGAAATCACCCAAGAGAAGTTTGAGGAGATGTTCCAGCCATTTGGTAAGATCACTTCTGCGTCTCTTGCTCTTGACCATGAGGGCAAGCCACGAGGCTTCGGATTTGTCAACTATGAAAGCCATGAGTCTGCCGCCAAAGCTGTTGAGGAGCTTAACGACAAGGAGCTTTCCAATGGCAAGAAGCTGTACGTTGGCCGTGCTCAAAAGAAGTACGAGCGTGAGGAGGAGCTCAAGAAGCAATACGAGGCTGCTAGATTGGAGAAGATGCAGAAGTATCAAGGTGTGAACCTTTACATTAAGAACCTTGATGATTCTATTGATGATGACAAACTTAGAGAGGAATTCTCTGCCCATGGCACTATCACCTCTGCTAAGGTTATGACTGACGACCAAGGCAAGTCCAAGGGCTTTGGATTTGTTTGCTTCTCTTCCCCAGAAGAGGCTACCAAGGCAGTTACTGACATGAATCAAAGAATGGTTTGTGGCAAGCCACTCTACGTTGCTCTTGCCCAGCGAAAGGATGTCAGACGATCCCAGCTGCAGCAACAGATCCAGGCCAAGAACCAACTTAGAATGCAACAGCAGGCCGCTGCTGCTGGCGGTCTCCCGGGCCAATACTTGCCGAACCCTATGTTTTACGGTCCTGGCCAACAGCCAGGCTTCATGCCTCCTGTGCCTGGTGGAGGTAGGGGCGGTATGCCATTCCCAGGTGGTAACCCACAAATGATGATGCAGCCACCACGTAACGGTATGCCACCAGGACCACAGGGTCAATTTGGCGGCCCACGACCTGGTCCAAATGGCCAACCAATGATGCCAGGTGGTTACGGAATGCCACCAGTCTACGGTAACGGTGGCTACCCACCACAGCCGGCCGGTCGCGGTGGTCGTGGCGGTTACAACCAGAGAGGTGGTCGTGGCGGTGCTCGTGGAGGTGCTCACCACGCGCCACCGGCTGCGGGTGCTCCACCAATGCCAGTCCCAGGCAAGGAGGACTCTGCCACCTTGGCCGCGTTGGTTCAAAGCGCTCCAGAAGAGGCCCAAAAACAAATCATCGGGGAGGCCTTGTATCCTAAGATCATTGCTCAGGAGGGTGTTCAAGACCCAGAATTCGCCGGTAAGATTACCGGAATGCTTCTCGACATGGATAACAACGAATTGATCGCTTTGGTTGACGACGAAGCTGGCCTCAAGACTCGTGTTGAGGAGGCCTTGGCTGCCTACAAAAAGTATCTTGAGGGTCAAAAGGAACCTTCTGACGAAAAGCCAGAAGAGAAGTCCGAAGAAACCCAAGCTTAATGTATATGTACGTCTTTATGATGCGTGCGTGCTTCATGTGTGTGTTAAAATATAATAACAGGTTTAATTTCCCGGGTATATATTCAATGATTCCTATATTTTATCCCTACAAGATTGCGCTCCATTAAGACCATGCCGGTCTTGGAGGCAGAGTCCGAAACCCCCTGTATCCACTTAGCAGTAGTTGGGGTAAGAGAGCGCATTCTGTATAACAGAATAATGCTTTTTTTTTTCTAGAACATGTGTGTGGCGGGTTAGCCTACGTTGGTTCCTTAGCCAGCCTCGAAGGCACTGAGGTCAGTTTTGTTGAGACTTGATCAATGCTTGATTTGCGAATCTGAACACGCTTTCGCTTTATCTGGGAAAGAATTTACGTTACCAGGCCGAAAACTGCTCCGGGAAGAATTAAAAATAGCGGAGGTTAGAGAACGGAACGTGAAGCAGAACGTCTTCTATTAAATAACCACTGAACCCAGGTGCAATATCCACAGATGACTATGATTATGACCAACTGTGTGAGAAAATCTTTGCCAATTAATGGAACTATCATTCTCGCTAAGGTTATGACAGACGACCAAGGCACGCCAAAGTCGAGGTATGGACTCCACTCACAGACCATGAATCAGACCCCGGCAAGTGAAGGTTTGAGTAATCAAAATAGTTATTCATATCTTTACTTTCCAAAACGTTGCGACGTTGAGCCCTAATCCATGAAGCGGACTCAAGTTTTACGCGCAGCGTCCTCTAAGGATCAAATTGCCCAGTATCAGTTAGTCAATTACTTTGAGTTAGAATCTACATTACCATCTTTTTTGGTTAGGGGTTGAGTTGGTCTAAATGAGACCTTGAATTCACGGTCGATGCGGCCCTTCTCATCACGCTCGGCGGGGTCGTCGATCCGACGAATCTAAAATGAATGTTAGCTAAAATCTACACGTGACAAAAGGACGTACAAGTTGGTAATCAGACATAAAGTTCCATGATAAATATGTGCCCATTACTACGCCGACCAACGCGGCAATCACTCTACCTCGCGGTGTAGGGGCTGGCATGATGTATAAACCTTTTCGGATCGTTGACTGCTGACCGTTGTTATGAGCGATCCGGTGCTGCCCTGCTAGCCAGATCGGCCCGGCTCGGCGCACCGAGCGTAGCTACGAGAGGTCTAAAGAGTCAATTGAAGAAACCATATTCTTTTCCCAGGAATAAAAGCCAATGAGACTAATGTACTATTCGATTGTCATAGTGAGCTCATAAGCCTTAAACGAATCTTATAAACGGATGTCCGCAAGCGGCCTGATTTGATGGGGATCGTTCGTTTGGGAGTTGCATGGTTAGGTCGGCTCGGCTCGGCTGGCCGAGGGGAGTATTTACTCACTACCTTCAATTCACCCAGAAGATACCTACTTATTCTCTGTATTCAGCAGCAAGGATGAGCGGACCCGGTGGCAGCGCAGCACTCCCTAAGCGGATCATTAAGGTGAGTATGCATATTTGTATGCAGCAGGCATGTAGTAGCTGACAGCGTGCGAATCAGGAAACAGAGCGACTAGTATCAGACCCCGTCCCAGGCATCTCAGCACAACCCCATGATGACAACCTACGTTATTTCGATGTGATGATTGATGGCCCCAGCCAGAGCCCTTATGAAGGCGGAAGATTTAAGTTAGAGCTATTCTTGCCAGAAGATTATCCTATGGAGGCCCCTAAGATCCGATTTCTGACCAAAATTTATCATCCCAATATCGACAGACTGGGAAGGATATGTCTGGATGTACTCAAGAACAATTGGTCTCCTGCATTGCAAATTCGAACAATCCTTCTCTCCATCCAGGCCCTCTTGGGCGCCCCTAACCCTGATGATCCGCTAGCTAATGACGTTGCCCAGTCCTGGAAGGACGACGAAAAGGCTGCCATCCAAACCGCTAAAGAGTGGACTGAAAAGTACGCCAAAGAGTAGATAGTATCTAGAAATACTCACTCGCTTCTCGTTATGATTCTTTTGTCCAACACTGTTGATCTTCTTGGGGCAAGCCCCTAAACCCCGGTACCTGCTTCGCGGGGATTGGGGTAACGAAACGCCTTCCGTGAAGCATTACGCTGCTTTTGTACATTGTTTCTGGGGAAGCTAGGACGTTGTGCAGCTACTTTACAGTTCGCGGTGATTGGGTTTGTTGTAGCTCCATGCGAAATGGTGAAGAATGTTTCTTGGTTTATTTTGGGAACATGTATCTTGACTGCCTTATTCTGTCAGAAGGACGTAATTCGTTTGTAGTGTGAGATCCAATATGAGCCGTCTGAGCCTGTGGGTTGATCTACCAAATGCAGTGGATATGTCTCGTTTACGCATGAGCTAGGGGTGTGGCTTGACTTGTGTAGCAAATGCATTTCCATTATTGTATGTGTATATGTTTCATCTAGTTGGTTTTTGGGGTCGAAGGACTTCGGCCAACCAACCTTGTATCTACGGTTGTCTATGTTGCAGACTCCTTTTTGATTCGTCCTATATATTATAATGTAGTATACATGCAGTGGATAACACGAGTTGTCTCGGTAAAAAGATCCCTTTTACAAGGTCGTTTAAAAAAAAGAAAATGGCCGACCGGCATTGGTTTTGAATGGCAACGTAGTACCAGTATGAAAATGAACTCTGTTGTGACCATCTGTGAAGCGGGGAAACGATGGCTTCTTAGTACGACATATCCTTCCTGTTCGCCGTTGATAATGGCTCTTCAACGACTAGAAGAATCAATGGTATGGCTCTGCAGGGTATCCAGTTAAAAAGAGAACGGACTGTGCTCTGTCGGCACAATCTTCCTTTCTCTTTTTTTTTTTTTTTTTTTGCTTTCTTCTTACCTGTCTCTGTGGGTGTAGACCACGATCGCTTGACCCTTTTTCTGTGTATCATATGGTTTGTCTTGATCTTGAATAGTGTTTTAATTGCACGGTTTGTATTGATCATGTATTATGTATTTGTTTTTTTATGTATGTAGTATAAGTTTATGTGCGTGATTGCCTGGCGTGTATATACATATATGTAGAAAGGGATAATGTTCACGTATGTCTGCGGCTGTGTACATATGCATATATTTAAATAACGTGCTATATAGTGTATTTACAGGGCACGCGCATGTCTACGCATAATATATAGCACATATATATTATATATATTATTGATTTATATCTATATGCACATATATATGCGCGGCAATGCAACATAAACAATGAACCAATTACATGTACATGATATTAGATACACAATCCAATTAAGCTCAATTGGATGAACCCGTTCGCGACCATCGAAACGAATTGAATCGAACCAATCAATTAATTATATATTACAAGTGAATCCAACCATAACGACGAGACATGGATGGTAGCTTCTACGAAGCGGAACGGCAGGGACCTCTGATATAATACATAGAGGACTATCAACACTAGCGCCGTGACTAACCTATATAATCATCACGATTGACCACGACCTGCTGTACCCTATAGCTACTCAAAGTTCACTGAGCGGCGTGTGTGGTAACCGACAATATTCTGGAGAGAGGGTAACGGGAGTGAAATTTCCTAATTGGGAAGAAAGATGGCCAATGAGAAGCGAGAATTGCGCGTGCGGCGGAGTTGGGAGTGAGCGAGACTCAAAACAGAGCAAAGCGTCCTTTTGTTCGACAAAACCAGGTAGTTATAGCGAAAATGACCCAGGCAGAATCCAAGGCTAAGATTGAAGAAATCACCGAGCAGACTCCAGCTGAGGCAGGTGCTGCTGAAACACAGGCCGGTGAAGAAGAAGATGAAGAAGGCATTGAGGCGGGCTCTGGCGTCACTGTTCACAACCGTAACGAAAAGAAGGCTCGTAAGCTCATTGAGAAGCTTAACTTGAAGAAGGTCGACGGCATCTCCCGAGTTTTCTTCAAGAAACCAAGAGGAATCATTTTCACCATCGACAACCCAGATGTGTACAAGAACCCATCCACCGGCACCTACATTGTTTTCGGTGAGGCCAAGGTCAACAACCAGGGTGGTGACATGGCTCAGCGTCTTGCTGCTCTCCAACAGGCTGCTGGTGGCGGTGCTGGACAAGCTGATCCTGCTGCTGCTGCTGCCGCCGCCGCACAAGAGGGTGGTGCTGCCTCCAAGGATCCAAATGCCATCCAAGCTGACCTCGAGGCCGCAGTCGCAAAGACATCCATCAACGACGCTGAGGAAGACGAGGCTAATGTCGATGCTACCGGCCTCTCAGAGGATGACATCAAACTCGTCATGGACCAAGCCAATGCTTCCAGAGGCAAGGCCGTCGCCGCTCTCAAGAAGAACAACTCTGACATTGTCAACACTATCATGGAATTGACTACCTAGAGCTAAAATATATCTCTGAAATATATTAGTTACTTTTATATTGTTCTGATCAACCTTTAGCCTTCTGACCTATCGGAAAGTCGTGTGCAAATCTGACCTCTATAATGCTTTTCACAGGAAACGAAGGACGGTGATACTACAACTATCCTCATCGTGGGCGGTTACAAACTTGCCCCCATTGAAGTCTCGCAGAGCCACGGAGTGCACCAAATTGGTTCCATAACCTAGGTATGGCGCGCCCTTAGATCCCTCGCGCTTGCTTCGTTCGAAGTTACGGATAGTGTTGTGCTCTCCTTCACCTCAACCAGCCAATTGCTTTAATAGCATTCTCTTTCCAGGAAGCAGCGTTGGTAAAAAAAAAAAAAAAAAAAACATTTGCAAGAAATGAACCTGTATCGCACTCAGGGCCAGGAAGCTGGGCCGTTTTGGCGTTCAGTTCTCCAAGTACACCAATCAAAGTGAAAAAGTAGCAGGTAGCATGTCGGGAGGCGTGGTGATTAGCTTATCCATTTGTCAATGTGGCTGGATTTTGCTCCTTGCTTCAAGACTTTAACGTTTACGAAGCCCTTTTAAGGAAAGAGAATAACATAACATGTGATAGATCGATCTCTTGGCGGTGGAACATCCGAATCCATTATCTCATACAGTAAGGCGTTGTTTCGATAGCTAACGTACAGTACGCAATATCCGGATGTCATGTGTATCACCACGATCCAGACGCATGACTGCATGCAGCACCGTTAGATTCGGTACAGTTTGTGTTTATGCGCTTTTAAGTATCGACAAGCACAGTCTCATGCCCAACTAGTGAGCTATTGTGACTAGTAAATCAAACCAGGTTTTTATACAGTACCACGCGCATCATTTGTTTATTTATAAATGCTCTGCATGGTCCCGCCTTCTCTGCCCATGACCATTAAGGCGATAGGTTGGCAAACCGGCGAACTGACTATAGCCCTACCGGTTGTAATATATGTCAATATACGGGAGATTTGTTCAATCATACTGTAAGCATACGGTGCATTTTGTCAACCTCAGCAAGGATAGTTAGCTCAAAAATGAACGCCTCCGTATTCAGTTGGTATGCGCGTCGAGACCGCGAAACTTGTGCATTCTTCAACGCCTAGCCAGGGCGTCTCAGAAGCAACCAACTCTCCGGCTTTCTTGCTTGGCTCACCATTCACTTGTATGTGTGTACATACGAATTTAGTCCACGCATGTCTCTGCATAAGCTTGCATTGCGCCTAAACGAACTAAAATCAGGCATCCCGGGTCTAATCCCGACTCTTCAAGGCCCCTGCATAGCCTTGCATTGTACCCTTTAGTTATCGCATTTGACGAATACATAATAAGTGTATTATTTTCTTGGGCCGAAACCCCCTGGTTCTGCGTCACCGAGGTTTGGTGGTTTGGGCTTCTGCATGCAAAGCAACTAGATAGTAGTAGTAGAAGGAGAACTTTAGCTTTCCCGCAGAGTCAAGTACTGGGTTCCCTCTCTGGAAAGTAGGACTCGAAGATCATTAATTAGTTAAAACGTGTAATTAAGCACAAGTGAAAAATATTTTTAAAAATTACAGAGAGGCATGACTGTAACTAGAAGCTGAGGAATCTAGAGTGAACACGTCGGTATACAAGAACGTTGGATGCGGCTAGTAAATTGGAAAAATGGCCCGAGTAATTCTAGAAAATGTTGCCGGATGCAGTAGGTGTGGCTTGCACTGTTACCGAACATTTATTGACCTGAAATATGCAGCTACCTACGTATTTGAATGCTAGCTACTCTTACAATGTAGGTTCTGGTTCGCCGGGACAAATGCCTATAATACTGGGCAAAAGCATCAATCCTGCTCCACAGGAACCCAAAGTAGGTTGATCGCGAGTGCTATGGACGGGAATAGATCTGCCTTGATTATTCGTTGATTTTATATCTCCAGTTGAAATTTCCTTAGCAACGCTACATCTCTTTGCTTGTCGTTCCGTTTCTCAATATATCGAATTTAAGTTACCACCCGTATATGTGCGTCGAGTGCCATACCTATGCAGCTCTAGTGTATACATAGTGAAGGTACGTGTAAGTATTATTAACGGGTCGACTTCTTTACATATATCTGCATTGACTTGTGAGATGGGCCTTACAGTCCGGCTTCTATACAGCTAAACCCTTCATGCATCGAAACAGATCAAACTGGCCAACATCTGAGACAACGATCCACAAATGAATTTTAAACCTTATATACCATAAAACAAACTTCAGAAAAAAGACTGACGCTTATTAAATAGGTAATTCACCCCAAGTCAGCTTGGTAATGTGGGCAATCGTTTCTTCTTCCCAGAAAAGAAGCAAAGCACTAAATCACAGGAGCACATTAATTGTCCAAAGCACGGCAAAGAAGACCTAGGTGGCCTGAAGGCTTGCCTTCAAGAAACCAACATCCATTATTATAAATCTGTAGACCTATATTCAATTTGAGAATTGTGGTATTTTCACTTCGTGGTAAGGATTACTCCCGAATGAATAGAAGAAACATAGATCCATGTGACTAACTATTTGACCTATATATTAACATTTTTAGACCCAAGAGTGCCGATTTACCCAGAGTTGCGCGAATTCAGGGGACAGTTAGCCCCTGAGAATCGTTTTTTGTCCCGCAACGCGTAACTAGTAAAAGGACCGACTACCCAAATATTCGCCAAGCGGACCCTAGGGATCTGGGGGAAACCGACCTAGCAACTTAGTACATCTACGCTACTCGGTTATCTAGATCGATTGGATCTTGGCTGAGGAGATGCGCGAAGGTGGTGGTGGTGGTGGGGTGGTTCGAGGGGGGAGTGTCTAACACATGGACTCCTGAACATCCCTTAAAGCGGTACTGGGGACAACCCCTGAGAAGAGAGGTGGGTCGAAAGAGAGTGGTATAGAATACGTAGAAGTATAGGACAAATACACTACGAAGCTAGTGGAGAATCGGGCAGGGTTTTCGCGACACCCATGGCTGGTGGATGCAGGTAAAAGCTTGGACGCGATCGCCAAAAATTTAGTTGAGATGTCGGGTTACCCGCCATAAGATTAGTCGTTGCAGAATTTCTTTTTTTGCGGGGATTATGTAACGTGGGCGCGCATGAAAATGGTGAGAGTATTTAAGCAAATGGGCTCGCACGTCGGATTGGGGCGAGTACGTACCGATCCTTTCTGCGTTTTTCTACAGGTGTATCCGACTTCAAGTCTGTCTATCATTAAACACCAGCTACTTGCTATTTTCTGCTACGAGATACCTTTTGTTTTTGGTGAGTATTAGCGCTGGCTTAATTTTTAGTACGTGGTCTATGTGTGTGTAGAAGGGGAGTTCGCTTCTGCACTGTTATGTGGGCTTGAAATCAAAAAAGGGGGGGCGGGCTACGCGCGGGTTGAAGATCTAATCTCACAAGATGCTGTCATGAGATACAGTTTATGGTGTGCTTACGGTTAAATCTCGCGTCTAATTTAACGCTATCTCTGAACGCCTAAACCTTCCATTACCGCGCTAGCTAGCTGGCTAGGGTTCTCATCATGATCGTTCATGTTTATTCGCGCGGGTGTGCGCGCGCATTCTTCTCGGAAGGAGAAACAGTGGTTCGGGTAAAACAGTGCATATTTTGTTTTGTTTTCGCGCACGCGCAGCAGATGTTTCTAACGCGAGCCCCCCTGGGAAAAAGCAACGAGCATGCGCGAGGACGACTTTTTTTTCACCGGCGCCCGCCTGTTGGATGCGTCCTCGGCTATCGCTGTGGCATATAATAGTGCATGGGCTCGCATCCCACCCCCTACCACACGCACACACGTATACCATTGACACTAACGTTGTTGTCATTGACACATTCTTTTACTAACGACCGTTACGAACTATAGATTTACGCTCCTTTCATTCCTGACGCTCATTTTTGAATCTGATGAAGTATACTACTGCACTTGTCCTTGCGGCCTTAGCTGGTTCTGTGGTCGCAACCCCAATTGGTGATGCTCACCCACACCACGAGCACAAGCGTGCCTTGGCCACCCAGTTTGTCTACGTGACCAAGACTGTTGATGGCAATGGTAACGAGGTTGAACAAACCAAGACTGCTGGCAGCAACAATAACAACAACGAACAACAGAAGCAACAACAGCAGCCATCTTCCACCCCAGTCACCTCTTCTCCACCATCCTCCTCTGGTGGTGACTTCCAGGCCAATGCTATCATTGGTCCTGGTTCTGCTGCTGTTAGAACCGATTTGCCTCACCCATCTGGTGTTTCTGAGTCCCCCTCCTCCTCTGTCCCAACCTCCAGTGCTCCAACCTCTTCTTCCAGCCAGAGCTCTTCCTCTGCTGCCCCATCTTCCACTGGCGGTAGCGGTGGCGGCAACGACGGTAGCGGCGGCATTTCTGGTGATCTCAAGGCATACCAGGACCCAACCGAGAAGTTTGAGGACGGCAAGATTGACTGTTCCGACTTCCCATCTGGTCAGGGTGTGATTGCCTTGGATCATCTTGGATTTGGCGGCTGGTCCGGTATTGAGCACATGGAGGACTCTTCTACTGGTGGTAAGTGCGATGAGGGTGCCTACTGCTCTTACGCTTGCCAGGCTGGTATGTCCAAGACCCAATGGCCCGATGAGCAGCCATCCAATGGTGTTTCTGTCGGTGGCCTCAAGTGCAAGAACGGCAAGCTCTACAGAACCAACAAGAAGGAGGACTACCTCTGCAAGTGGGGTGTTAAGTCTGCCAAGGTTATCTCTAAGCTCGACAAGGAAGTTTCCATTTGCCGAACCGATTATCCAGGTACTGAGAACATGGTTATCCCTACCGTTGTTGAGGGTGGTGGTGAGAATGTCCTCGCTGTCGTCGACCAGGACAACTACTACAAGTGGATGGGCAAGCCAACCTCCGCTCAATTCTACGTTAACGATGCTGGTGTTGGCTACGAGAAGGGTTGCGCTTGGGGCTCTGAGGGCTCTGGTATCGGTAACTGGGCTCCACTTGAGTTTGGCGCCGGTGCCGTCGGTGGTCAATCTTGGCTCTCTCTGATTCCTAACCCCAACAACAAGAAGGCTGCTAACTTCAACGTCAAGATTGTTGCAGGTGACGGTGCCACTGTCAACGGTGAGTGCAAGTACGAGAACGGTAAGTTCATTGGTGGTGACTCCACCGGCGGCTGCACTGTTGCCGTCACCGGCGGTGAGGCCCACTTTGTCCTCTACAACTAATCCGCTTCTACCCTTTCTTTTTGTTTTATATTGTAGTTTTAGATTTTTATGGATTAAATACCAAAGTGGAATGTTATACCTTTAAACTTATTATCCCTGTACCTCTGGCTAGTGGGTCAGTCAGGCCTAGCTTTGTACAATGTGGCCCACATCCCTGACCAACCATTTCTTGGCCTCCTTCTCCACCCCAAACTCCGAACTTGCGAACCCTTTAGATAAAGGTACAGGGGACAGTTTACCCATTATTCGTAAAGCGGACTCAAGGGGGCCGGGGGAGGTGCCGCGTGGCCGCCAGAAAATTAAAAATTTCAAATTGCCACAAAATGTGGCTTTGGGACTGATCCACTTTGCAGACTTCGGACCGTGGGAGAAGCCGGCTGCAAGTGTGACACGGAATATGCATAGGGGTGCATTTGGGTTGAGGGAAAAATAGGTTTACAGAGGGAAAAATTAAGTATAATGTTTCTGTTCGGAGGTTTTGGTTCTGAGTTCTGTTTTGTTTCTGTTTTAGACAGGAGAGTGAGTAGTCGGAGGTGTTTGGGAATTTTTGAAGGGGAATGGTTATACCGAGGTAGTGGCATATGTACGGGCCATGTGGCATGTTGCATCTGCATATATTTGCTGTAGGGCCCCTAGCTTAGGAGGTTGGCGAGATTCGAGCACTGCCCCTTTATGAAGATCCTGATCATAGCGAGGTCAATAGTTGACTTGTTTGGAAGTCGGGGGGATCGCCGCCTTCCGAATACAGACCATTTGTGACGTCTGTGCGTTGATCTCCAATATCCTAAACAGGCTAGCTGATTACTCATTCGGGAAAGGGGGATGGCGCGTAGACCTCAGAACGAATAAATGACATCTGTCTTAACGTGGACAGCCGGCGGCGCCTGGAGGATGTTTGTGACAGAAAACGGTCAGCACATTGTCTGAGTTGGAAAAGGCTCTGTCTCGGCTTCTGTTTGCAAGAAAGGTAAATGTCTTAAAGTTTTTGTTGGTGGTGGACTCGTTCGCCGGGGGATGACCACTATTTCCTTCAGTTTTTAGGAAAGCAGCAACAGCGGCAGAGAAATGCATATATATAGTGAATTTCTACTGATAAGGTAGGAGTTTTTCGGAATAAGCGCTCAGCACCATGGAATCCAGGTTCCGCTTTGCGGAGTCTTAGGTGGGCATTCGGCTTCCGCGAAAGAATACTACAACGGCTCCAACCGGTGCCTTGTTCCAATTTCTTTTCCTTAAAAAGATCTAGCCATTATATTTTGTAAACATTTCTCTGGTTTCACATTTGTCGTGACCGTACTAACCAAAACCGTTGCAATGCGGCCGTGCGGAAGTTCCAGAACACTTCGCTTTTTTTCTTTAAGAGTATTTTGAACCACTACTAGAATGGAACTTATCTCCCAGAGACCGCTTCGCAGGTCGGCTGACCAGTACTTCTCTGTACCCCAATCAGCTGGGCCAGCTATTTTACCTAAATGAATTTATTACTACTTGATGGCAACCCAAACCTGCAGGTTTCGCTTCAGGGGATCTTTTCTGCCAAAGGGGACAGCGCGTCTTTCTTTACTCAAGAAGAAGAAAACTGGTCTCCTCCCGCAATATTTTCCAATATCCGAGATTAATAATGTACAGAATTATCACAATTTCGATATATCTTTGCTTGGATGTAGGGTTCTGTACACACCATGAAACTTAAAATCCAGTGCCAACAGCACGATTGATACTCTAATACAATGATTGGACAGTTTATTATAAAATGTTTATGTGTCTATCTCATTAAATCTTGACGCATGGGACTTGGATATCGATATAGCAGATTTACCAGACACAAAGCTAGCTGTAACAGTTAGGCTCCATGGGTCACTGAGAACAGTTCACCACTCTATCCAAAATCCATTCCATGCCAATCCTAGCCCAGAACTGTTTTTTCCCAGACCCCAGGGCTCTGATCGAAGTTATGGGCAGTGTTCAATTGACTCTGAGAGCCACGGGGATGCACAGGGGCTTGCCAGTGGATATGCTAACCCCAAACTGGTTTCTGGAGGCACAGAGATCCCCAGTGCTGGATTCGCTCGAAGTTATGGATAGCGGCTTAGTCATCTCGTTGAAGCCTCGCAGAGCCACTGTTGTACAGGGGCTGACTCCGGCAAAGACCTGTCGCTTGAAGATAGAGGTGGTGTTTTTTTTCTTTCTATTTGTTTATTGCCTGTGGTCTCACATATTTTAACAGGGCTGTTTTGACACATGCGGTCCCTGCTTAGTAGTCAGCGAACTCTTTCTTGGACGCAAGCATCTTGTAGTAATATTGACACTTTTTATCGCCAGTTATTAGTCAGACAAATCCTTTCTTCCGGCCGCAAGAAAGTCACAATATTACTAAAAAGCGGTAACAACCGGGATTCTGAGAAGCTTTAATAAATATATTTTTTGTGGACCTTGTGGTCACAAGGTAGCTGCGAAAAAACGCCAGCCTCTGAAATGGTAACACTCTTTGAAAGAAATAACCGTGCAAGCCTGCAAATAGTCACATTTAATTCCTTATAGGAAATAGGTAACGATACAATTTGACAAAGAATCAATCACCATCTCTTGTATGGGTTTCTCAAAAACATTCCAATCTGGGAAGCCGCACCACCAATTCGCCAAGCGGACCCAGGGGGGGCCCAGGAAAACCACATCAGTGAAATCTCTAGTTTTGAGGAGCTGCATGTCCAAATCGATGAGGCGGCCCCTTGGGACCCAAAAAGAAGAAACGTTTTCTTTTGGAGGTCTTTATTCTATTAGGTTCGTACGTTTGCTTAGTCGTTAACTATGGCTTGGAAGCAGAGCAATAAATATAGTTTACCAATCGGTTGGTGGGGTTTTGAATGCAATTCTAAGGTATTCTGGAAAAACTTTTTTCTGTAGGATTGTTTTTTCGACAACTTGTTCGACATGCTCCGGTCTGATTCTAGCGAGCCAAATGACTTCCCCAGTTTTTAGGTAAATGATAACGTTAGCGGCAAACTTGTGTCCACCGATATGTGACACATAATGGATATTGACGCCGTTTTCGCGGTCATCAGATGCATCGCGGTATAAGTCATGATTCCTTAGTTCTCGCTCGAACGTCTTTCTAAGGATGGGTGCTGTAATTCCGCATCGCTTGTCTCTGGTCCTATGCGAACAAAGCAAGATGTATGCCAGATTGTCGGAGAAGTGTATACTCTTTGGAAGGTTGTCTGCAGCGTTTTTCTTTAAGGCGCCACTTTCATGCGCTCGAATGACATTTTCCACGTCCTGTACTGCGGTTGATGGCGTGGTCATAAGGGTGACGAAATACGGCAATAGATAGATGTATGTCGGCCTATTCTTTTCATCTTGAGCCTCGAAGTATTCATCTGGAGGACTGATGCTGGCTGCCTGGACCTTCACACTTCCTCCAGCGAGTTTTTCAAAGTCGTCAGTGTGCTTCCCAAGTTTCTTCGTCACGGTGTGTGCTTCGTCCGCGGGGTTATGCTGCCAGTCCTGCTTTCCAGTGGCAACAATAATTTGCAACGCATATGGAGAAGTAGACTTCCATAGAGGCGTTTCGGTATCAATCGACAGGGACGATGGATATTTTTCACCGCATCCTGCACAGTCATCAGGTGAGCAGTCGGCAACTTCAAATCCCAGCTTTTCGACTTCCGCCTCCGCGTTCGGGTCGCGTTTCCAGATCTTGTTTAACAGACCCATATTCTATTAATTTCTTGTTTAGGAGCTGGATGCAAGAAGGAAGGAAATCTTCGCTAATTTATGGGTTTTATTACCTCCGACCGGAGTCCCCGATCTTCGTCGCGGATCGCGGCCCGAGAATCAGATAAACTACAAAAGCAAAATCAGATCCGATCAGATAACGCACCTTCCTTAAGCACTTAAGTACATTGGCTATTTCCTCTTTTAAAGAGCCATAGAGACACATTAATTTACCTAAATACCTGAATCAAACCAGTTCTCAGACTGCCAACCTGCTCTAAAGCCTTTGGAGGTAAATCGTCCCCGCAAAATGCGGAGGTCCGACGCAGAAAGAATGGCGTCAGAATCTCGCAGCTCGAGCAATATCAACAACACACGGCCGAACAATTGGTACCGTTGGGCCCTGAGCAAGTGGTTATACCCTAGAGCCGCTTATAGATTTATTGATCTTTTTTTTTTTTTTTTTCTTGCGGTGGCAAGCCCCTAACCCCCCTGTGTCCGCTTCGCGGATTTGGTCATATATGGTTTCTGCAAAGCAAAACACCGCGTTTGGCACTTTTCTTGTAAATGAAAGGCGCCATCAGGTACTGTACTGCTAGGCAAAAGGTTCCTTCGGAAAAGCTTCGCGTATTACGGATGCGTATGGTTTTCCGGAGGGATGCATCCGATTAATCGGGCCTACTTCGTCGAGGTTTGGGCTACCTGATGTCTTCTGCGAAGCGGATCAACGCCTTTGGATCCTTTTTCTTCAACAGGAAGGAACTATCAGGAACTTTACTGCTAGACGACTACTAATTGGGGTATCCAATCCCCCGGGTCCCGAGTCCGTTATAGGTAGAAAAAGATCTTTCGAGAAGCAGAACAGACGCTTTTTGCGTCTTTCTATGAAAAAAGTAGATATAGGGAAGTCGTATATAGTAAAGGGGTTAAATATTCGAAACATAGATTTACGTGATCATCGATCGTCAAAGCTTAGGCTAAAGACGGAAATGTCCCAAAAGGGAGCGGAATACACAAGACATGATGAAGCTTTTGCGGGGATTAGTAGGAATTTTGAGCGGCTTTGGGCTCTGTGAGCAAATCCAACAGCCTCTGGAACTGGACGGAATTGAAAGTGCGGCAGCAGCAGCAAGAAAGCTTGTGTCCGAGTCATCTTTAGCAACATTAGTCATCATAGGTGCCGACAATGTTCCAGAAGGTCAAATGGAGTACTATGCAGACTGTTCGACAGATGGGACGCAACTAACACTTATCGGGATGCATGTTTCAAGGGCATATCGCAATATTGCTCATGGATCCAAAGCCAGCATGGCCATTCGGGTTGGAGACCAGCCACTATCTGAAGAGGTGAACACTACTTATCCTGGCGCAGTTCCCTCACCCGCCGGGTTGCCTCGAATCACATTATATGGAACTATGCTTTTAGAACAGCCAGAGCCATCTAAAGAAGTTCAAGAGTGCTTCCTCCAACGCCACCCGGACGCTAAATGGTGGATTCCTGGCGATAGCCCTGTCCACGATTCCTATTGGGCTGTCTTCAATATCTCGGGTCTCCATATGATTGGTGGATTCGGCGATAGAGCTTTCATCGGACAGATCCCTCTTGATGTGTATAGAACGGCTACTTAAGAGTTGTAAATTGGTAATACAATCTAGTACTTTCGCAGACTCCTCTCAGTTTAGGGCACCGGGTCTAAAGAGGCATAGTAAACTACCCAGAAGGAACGACTGATTCCCCTTTTTCAGCAAAAGTGGGAAAAGACAGTGTTCCGTCGGCTTGGCAGCGAAACCTCGGGTTTACTGGCCCAAAGATTCGGACAGCTTTGAAAGAGTGTAGCATGGCCCTCGTTGGCCTATTCTAGGTCTAAGTCTGAGCGGGTGCGCCTGGTAATTATAAACTGATAAAATTTCAAGTTTGATAACTTTGGAAAGCCTCCAAAAAGCCAATTGGTGATATTTCTCTTTTTTTTTTTTTTTTTTTTTTTTTTTTTTTTTTTTTTTTTTTTTTTTTTTTTTTTTTTTTTTTTTTCTTCGCGGTAGATGGTTCATGCTGGATACCCAGCCAAACCGAGGAGGCTTACACTCAGGAGTCTGTTAGTCCAACAGTACCCTTTATTTTTTTTCAGAAAAAGAGCTAAAAATGTTGTTTCTGCTTCGCGGTAGGTGGCTCATATTAGATACTCGGAGGCCCACCTTGGGGGGTTTGCGAGTATGCCCCAAGGAACTCTTTGTTCTTCTTCGTATAACGTTGGTTTACACCAGTATGGGGCCTACGTACTATGGAAGCAGGCCCCAATGAAATAGAAGACAGTATTGAATTGACTATAGTTCTTCTTTTTCTTTAGATGAGGGTTTGAATCTGTTGAGGATGTTGAGACGAACCTTCATTTGGTCGAGCTTCTCGGGAGACACGGCGGCCTTGGACAGGATGCCCTCAAGACGCTTGATTTCCTTGCTGACATATTCAATGCCGTTGTCAGCGACTTTTTGAGCGACTCGGAGATAGACCTGGCCATAATCCTGAAGATCCTTGTCCAGCTTGGATGCGGAGGACTTGATCTTGTCCACGACGTTCGTCGACCCTGCCTTGGCTGCAAGCTCGTTCAAAGAGGGGATGATGCCAGCATTTTCGTCGAGGGCGCCCTCGGGGGTTCGATGCAATTTGGCTTCTTCATTGATCCATTCGACAAAGGCGCCCAGGGATCTTCCGGAAGGATATGGAACGGGGTCACTGCCATCTGCTGGGAAGTAAAGAATCGTGGGGAAAGCCGAAATTCCATACTTCTCGGTCAAGCCATCTGCACCGCCACCAGTGGCGTCAACCTGGCCAATGACAATTGGATCGCGAGAGTAGACTCGGGCTAGTTCCTCGTATTCTGGTTTGAGTCGCTTGCAGTGGCCGCACCAGCTGGCTGTGAAGGCGACCAAGGCCGGTTCGCCTTGTCCCACCTTCTTGTCGAAGTCAGTATCCGTGAGGTCCACAACCTTGGACGGCTCAGTTCTAGGTCGCTTGGCTTTAATGCCGGTCTTGGATTCAACAAGAGACACCAGGTCATCTAGGTCCCGCTTCTCAATGTCCTCCTGCTTGCCGTCGGCATCTATGAACTTCAGGGTCGGGAAGTATTCGACGTTGAACTTTTTACTGGCCTTGCGGTGTGTGTCAGCATCAATCTTCACGATCTGTACCTTATCCTGTGCATGGGCGAACATTTCAGCCAATTCGTCGTACACAGGAGCTAGTCGTTTACAATGACCGCACCAAGTGGCATACAGATCCAGCACCGTGGGAACACCCTTGTTTAGTAGACCGTCCAAAGACTTGTCGGTAGCCTCGATCGCACCAGCCAGGCATAGTCCAGCAAACACTAATGCCCCAAACACAATCTGAGTCAATCCTCTCATCTCTGCGGTGCTCGTTGGTCTGTTCGCGACACGTAATCCCAATCTTTAGGGTCCTAGCAGAAAAACCCTTGCCCACATATCCGTTATCTCCGCTATATTTTCAGACCACCCCAAATCCCCAGGTTCCATTCGCAATGTCCTAAACAATACACCTATGTTTTCTTTAAGCGGAATTCAATAAGAGTAGAATAAATCAACGTATTGTAAAGTCGCAGGCGATTTTTTTACCAGAAGCCGTACACATTAATACTGAATTTTATGCCACCCGGGCCCTCGTTCGCTTGCATATGCAGCTGAATAAAATAAACTTTCTTCATACTTCCTGGGACGAGCTCCAGGCCGATTACACTTTGTGAAGCCAATAAGAGAGTGTAGTTAAATCATCTTTGTACATGTGTCTGCAATGGCAATGGTTTATATTTATGGGACTATATATCTCTATGTCGTTCTTTTGAATTAATGACGTCGAGGTGATTTGCATGCCAATATATGGACATATATATATATTCGAATTCATGCAATTAATAATATTTTATTGACCTATATAGCTATACGTTTACGTACAATTATATAAGGGAATATTATTGATCAATATATTTAAGTTAGATGCCCCGATTGAGATCGAAAAAAAAAGCAAGCTATAAGCTATAGCTATCGATTAATATCTGTACCACTTGATGCATATACATGTACATGTATATATATATACAAAGGCTAGGGAAAATAGTTGCACACCAAATGTAATTAATGCAATTATTTCAGGCCGGAAATGAAAAATCTTAATATAGGGGTTAATAAATTTACACTGCACACGGGTCTGCGACAATCAAAATAAACTGAACTTTTAGTAGAGACAGGTCAGCTATAGTTGCATTTCTGCGTGTATGAATAATTAAATATAAACCATATTGGGTATCGAGCTCGGTGTATGCACAGGTAGAATTCTTTTTTCCAGACGGAAGAAAATAAGCAAAACGTGTTATTTCTATAGCAGAATCAACACACCCGCTAACCAGTGTTATCATTTGCCAGACGAAGCTAAACCATCATCTTCACTAGCAAGCATTATTCTGCATCGTATACCTTTCTCTACCTATCATTGGCATTACGTGGCTAGGAGAGTCTCCGACTAATCGCTAGGATAATTATTGTAATTTTACCATGCTTTTTTGACCAGGTATCCTTATCGAAATTTGCCTAATAGCGTTCATACACCACCAGGGCGCCTCGCAAAGTCACGGGGATGCGGAGGCTGACCCCCGCAAAAGGATGCAAGATCTTAGGAAGAAGCCTCATAGAGCTACGCCCTTGCTTCCTTCTCCTTTCACACTCGGCGTTGAAGCTTGGACTTCGCCTACAGATTTAACTGTCACTCCTTCAGATGTCATTCAGAAAGCTCATTTCTGTCCAACAAAGACAAAACTGCTTTCTTCACGCAACCTCCCCAGACCAGAGCCAGGGCCTTCAAAGCTTGCTCTTAAGAAAACAATCACTCTACAGCTCTTAGGTGTTACTCTCCGTGAAGCAGACTCCGATGGTTTGGGGGCGCCCCAGAAACATGACTATTGTACATGCCCTAGCAGATTCTGGAAGGTTGAAAATGAACCAATTTAACCCGTATTACTGTTTCATACAGGCTTTTTTTTTTTTTTTTTTT
>JAJMDO010000009.1:21681-50552 GCA_030573635.1 Blastobotrys ciferrii | reverse complement strand
GATATGAACCTAAACTCTTTTCTATCATACTTCGACACTAAAATCACGTTAGTACTCGGCCCTAATTTGACAATAATAAGAAAGAGCTGTATCAGGGTTAAAAAGCTCAATTTGTTTGTTCCACACGATTGTTCAGGTGAAGAAATTCAAAAAATTACTCATCATCAAACATCCTCTTCCTATCCTCCATCAATTCACTTACCCATGCCGATCCGACCCCACACATTGAACGACGGGCCTCGTCCTTTGCAAGCCAGATCGCGCGGCTCGAGGTTCCATGAACGGCGCATCGATCGTTCAATGTGCAGAGGTATGCTAAGAAAATTTCTCAAGAGGAAGACCGCGCGGGAATTTTATAGTAATGCCGTTCTGAAAAATGCGCTATGTGTAGAATGTGGCACAGGGTTCTTCGTTAACTTATACCGTTTGTTCGCTTCGCGAACACGCAGCGTCAGTGAGGGTGAATGACGACTGCACATCTTTCTGACTACATTGGTCTCTACGACGGCCTTTACAATCTGTTTCCCCTGGATCGGCGGACGCTGTCTGTCCCCTACCCGAATCAAGCAGACCAGAAGGGCCAATTGAAGGTGTTGATTGATTGGTCCAACACCCGAATAAGCCTTGATCAGCTGAAACGGGACATTGGCCGCAAATATAACCGGTACTCAAGCCGTGGTTTGCTGAATTTGGAGACCCTGGACCTAATCCTCGTTCGTGGCCGCCAATGGAGCGACAAGGTCATCTCAGGCTCACCCTCCGCAGCCGACAATGCCCAATTCAAAGATGCGCGAACCTTCGGATACAAAACACATATATTCGAACGAAACACTGTTCAATATGGCCAATTTACCCGCCAACAGGAGTATGGCGTGGATGAAATTCTCTGCTATTACATCAATCATTTCATCCGCGACCACCAACCTGGCACGATTGCATTGGCATCTGGAGATGGCCAACCAGCTCTTCACAACCCTAAATCCGGCTTCTTTATCTCCGTAAAAGATGCGCTCGATCATAACTGGACCGTCGAAATCTACTCTTTCGGTGAAAGCCTTAGCAAAAACTGGCTCTACCTCAAAAACCTCTACCCCAAAACCTTTTGTATTATCTATCTCAACGAATTCGTCAGTTATCTCTAACTGCAATCGTTTCTGGGGGTTACCCCCCATGGGTCGACTTCACAGAGGATTGGACAGCGAACCTCGGGGAAAGAGAACGTCCTCTAATTGCATCTGGGTAATAGCGCAGCTTGGATCCTGCTTTCTGGGTAGCTTCGCTGAGGTTCGAGTAAGGGCTCTCATAATTATTCCATTTTTTTCAACAATAAAGCTAGGTATGAGTAGCATCTAGTTGAAAATACCCCTGCTGTAAGTTCTCTGACATCTTCATTTGTGTCTTCATGATTTCTATGGGCCGCTGTTATAGAAAAGCGAAACTAAAACCACCTCTAATTAAGAACCGCGAAGCGAACCAAGGGAGCCAGCGCGTGCCTCAGAAAGCTGTTTACGGTCGAATTCTTTCTTAACGGGAAGATAAAGGAGATCACGGCTCTCATGGAACAAAGTGCGGTCTGCTCAAAAGCAATAATTCGTTGTTTAGTAGCCTTCTTTTTCCACAAAAGGCAAAAAGAGTAGTTCTTATTTGCAGAGGACATCGGAACACGAACATTCTGCGAGGCGGAACCACGGAAGCCGGTAAGAGGCATGATGCATTATATAAGAGTCTTGAAACCACGCCTGAATGTTTCTATCCTTCAGCTTCAATGTTGAATTGGAATGGACCTTACTACGCACAAGTCCCCCTGTTCGAATCGCTGGACGTTATGGGGAATGTTCGTTTTCTTTCAATTTGTCGAACCCTCGCACAGCCACGGAGGTGCAGGGTTACCAGCTGCAAATCATTCCTACCCAGAACTAGTACTCTTTTTTTCACGCCTCCCAGATCCCTAGGCTTACTTCACCCGAGACTATGGGTAGTGGCCTATTGTGTCTATTCGTTGAAGCCTCGCAGCCAGGGGGTGCCGGGGGCTTGCACCCTGCAATCCTAACCCAGAACGTTAACTGACATCTGGGTGCGTGCCCCAGAAAAAACAGTTCTGGGTTAGGATTTGGAGGTCTGTGGGCAATGGATTAGCGTAGTTCTGGGGAGCATTGGCAACCTGAACACGACAACGTCGACCAGTGGGTCTAGGCCCCTAAGGGTATGCGCCGCCTGCAACCTTTCCTGGGAGCCACGAAGGAATGGGCAATAAGTGGGGCGTCGGATAAACCGGGCTCCGATACAACGGCCGCCTAGAGGTATAACCCGGACCTCGGCAGTTAACAAGTTGGTATGAGGGTTAGCAGATTAATATAAATAGATAAATAGGACTAATGACGGGTTAGTAGCGCTTGTAGTAGTGCTCGGAGTAGATTTCCGGCCGATGCTTGTCGTTGTCGCGGATGCGCTTGGAACAGTGGAAGATGAGATGGCCCTCCTCGCTGCAGTAGGTGCAGAAGTTTTCCTTGATGATGGACTGGCGGCGCTTGGTTTTGGGCTCGCGGTCCTGCGGCGGCTCATCGTTTGTGTCTGTCATGTTTTGCGGTTGTGGTGTGGCGGCAAGGCGAGCGCAGCAACGTTTATATATGTGTGGGGTGCCTCACAATAGCTAACGTCATAATTCCGAGTTCAGGGGAAGGGTTTCGATCTGCTGTTTCACATTTCTGTAATTAAATAAACGGCCCTTCTGCTTCCGAAAGCTGTCCCACGCATCTCCCAGCCACAAAGAAGCGAATCCCCAGCTACAGCGCTCAGCCATATCCGTGATTATCGCTATGGTTGGTCAGGGCGGTCAGAACCCTCATCCGTGGCTTATTCGGAGATGTGCGCAGCGAGTGCCGCCGCACATACGCGTGGATGAGTCAGGTTCCGTTCTCGCCTCGATCAGGTCACGTCGGAAAAGTATGTATATAATCGATCCTGAAACCTGCAGCACCGTTGATTATAATAGATAGCTAGCCCAATGCAGCTAACAGCTATCCTTATTGGCGCGCTTGCATGTGTCACATTCCGTTTCACCTTCCATACATGCCTTTGTCTGGACAGGATTAGCCCTCTCATCTTCAAATCCGTCGGAAAATGTCCCTGGTTTCACTTCGGAACAAATCCGTATATACCTCACAGCGTCGTTCTTGGGGCATGCCTTCAACCTCCAGCGTCCACTTGGCAGATTATAGGTTCAAAAAAAGAGAGGACAAAAAAACTAAGTGACGGATATATGTGCTTTATCGGAGGGCCAGCCATCAGACTCGAGCTCACTGGGGGTGGCTTCACCGAGATTTTACGTAGTGTAGAGGCTCCCTTTTGTAGGTACAATTGGGTAATATGGCTTTTTTTTTTTTTTTTTTTTTTTTTTTTTTTTTTTTTTTTTTTTTTTTTTTTTTTTTTTTTTTTTTTTTTTTTTTTTTTTTTTTTTTTTTTTTTTTTTTTTTTTTTTTTTTTTTTTTTTTTTAAAGCAGGTTTCTGTGCAGCGTGCTTTTTGCTTCTTTTACTGGGAAAGAAGGATAATATTAGATAATTGACAGCTTTCCAACATAATGGAATGTTAAAGATCGACAAAAAATAGGTAATATGACAGCAGAGCAGGCTTAATGACTCAGATTCGGGGAGCTATAAGTTCGAGAACTGATTCGCAAACATGTACATCGCGATGGACTTCCCCGGGAGAACGAATTAACGTGTTGGTTTAGTATATAGCTGGACTTTGTCACTATATAGCAATTGATCACATAATGTTTCATGCATGTATACAACCAGTGGACGGGAACGTGTATTGAGAGACATGGTCAACAGACGTGTTCTCTTCCGTCAGGGCGGGTTAGCTTCTCCGAGTTCCGAGTATGGAATCGCCTTAATTATAGAGGGAAAGCAAACGCCATTTTCGCCGTTTCCTGGAAATGAAAGTGGAAGAATAGATGTAGGTCGTTACCAATACCTCTGTTTTCCTTCTGGTTCAGAAAAAACAACCTTGCAATTGTATGAACAACTAAAGGAAGTCAAACAATTAAAGCTGCAATGCTTTCTATCCTTCTTTACTAGAAAAGGTATATGTGGCATAATGACTGGATCATATTTACACGTTGAGGCATGAACGACACGACGAGTTGTTTTTCAAGTACTGGCAGTAAAACCTGTAGGCCCACGACTAATTTCCACACCCAAATGAAATAACATTCTACGGTTTCCTTATTTTCCAGAAAAGAAGCGAAGTGCTTGTTCTGTTGCGCAGAAGTCTGTTTCATGACCCAAGCTTCAGCGAACTAGCCGCAAGGGCCCTGAGAACAGAAAACATTAAGAAACGCTAACTACCTCAGCTAGATGATTTTATCCTTTTCCAGAAAAGAAGCAAAAGCATTAGTTCTGCTTTGCAGAAGCCTGTTTCTGAATCGGCTAAAACCTTGACCCAAACCTCGGCGAAGCCGACCCGGGGGGTCTGGGGGCGTGCCCCCAGAAAATGTTGTATATGAAACATAACTACTTAGCTAATTGATCAAATAAACCTGCGAAACAGACCACGGAGTCTGGGGGATATGACGCAGTAATATAAAGCGTACGTATACAAAGGTGGTGGTGGTGGTGGTGGTGATGCTCGTTCCCAACGTTTGGTTTTTGATCCGATAAAAAATGCACAAGTCGGATGTGAACAAGACGACATGGGAGGACACAGATGTACCTGCAGTGTGTGAGAATTGTTTAGGGCCAAATCCATATGTGCGGATGACGAGGGAGCGCTACGGAGAGGAGTGTAAGCTGTGCACACGTCCGTTCACGGTGTTCCGTTGGACGCCACAGAAGGGAGCTCGTAACAAGAAGACCATGATCTGTTTGACGTGCTCGCGGCAGAAGAATTGTTGTCAGAGCTGCATGCTTGATCTGACATATGGTCTTCCTCTCGCCATTCGAGATGCAGCCCTCAAGATGGCCCAAGAGAGTGGGCTGGAGAGCAACGCTATCACGAAGCAGTACATTGCACAGAACTTCGAAAAGCTGACTGAGAAGGGAGAGGTGGCGGAGGAGTACAAAAACACTGACGGAGCTGCCAGAGAGCTGCTCAAGCAGCTGTCAACGGCAATGCCCTATTACAAAGAATTTGAGGATCGTCAGAATCGATCCGAGCTCGAAGAGAAGCGTCTCAAGGCAGAAAACGATCGGGCCATGTCTACAGACGTCTCCAAGTTGGTGTCAAAGCTGCCGCTATATAACGGGTCCACTAGACCTCCAAAGGACGAGTCAATCCGCTCGTTTTTCATCGCTAACATCGAGGACGACCTTCCTGAATTCGTGATCAAAAACTACTTTGAACCCTTTGGTCCAATTGAGTCCCTCGTTTGCATCCACCGTGCGCGCTGTGGCTTTATAACGTTTAAAGAACGCGTACATGCCGAGGCAGCAGCAGCATCCCTCCCTGACAATGGAAAACTCGTGCTGAACGGTTGTAAATTGAAGGTCGCGTGGGGGAAGCCCCGGAAACTCGGTTCTTCGAATGCTGAACACGCCAAACTCGCCATGATTGTTAAGAAAGCTATGAAGGGTCAAAAGCCAAAGTCGAAACAACAGTCTTGATTGTTTTCACGTCCGCTTCGCGGACACCAAGAACAACGGGCTTATTTCTGGAGGCTTAGCCTCCCAGACATTCTGGGCTGGCTTCGAGGAGATTTGGTAACAACAGTTTTTCTGGAAATCAGAGGCATGCTCTTGCTTCGGGACGAGGAAGAATATAATGGAGACGGAACGGAATGAAGTTTATGGTTAGAAATAGACGTCACATTTTAATGGTAATTAGCTTCTTGTTCGGTTTCGCCACGGGTGGTACAGGTTTCTGCAGAATACAACGCTTATTCGTCCTTCGTAGAGGAGTCTAATAAATCAGATGTTTCGCGACGGAAGGAGGTTAGCTAGATACTATAAGACGTCAATTAAATATTTGCTGAGGACTGGATCATGAGACGCTGTGAGAGGTGCATTAGAAAGCACTAATTAAGATGTCAGAGTGTGTAGATGTATGGAATGTTCTCACATGAGAACTGGCTTCTGGGACAGGTCCCCGAACACCAGAGTCGGCTTCGCTGAGGTTTGGGTAGCATATGGTTTTATGCGAGGCAAATTGGACGAATGCGTTTTCTATTGCCAGGTGATATTCATTGAAGCAGAGTCAACACAGTGTTTAGATAAAGATAGCTTTATTATGGATACCATCGATGCATATAGCGATAGCTCTGCATAGAACACCAATCAGACACCCAATTCCCGACGAAGCTTACTCAGGGGGATCAAGGAAGCCACCATCTAGAAAGTTTGAGCATTGCTTTTATCAAGTGCTTGACAAAGATATGGATTACATGGTACAGATGGATATTAGCCGTAGGTGTCGTCAAATTCCTCTTCACTGTCTTCATATTCGGGTAGTTCATTTTTCTCTAGGAGATTTTTTCTGCAGAGGGGGCAGGTTGAGTGGAGCTTGAGCCAGGGGCCGATGCATTCGAGGTCAAAGTGGTGGGCGGCGTTGCACGGCAATTGAACTACGAGCGGATGTTCGTCTTCGAGGTAACTGGTGGCGCAAATAGGGCACGAGTCAGACTCTTTCAGCTTCTTCTTAGGAACTCGATCAAGACCGTCTAGAAACGACTGGGGCACTCCCTGGGGTTGTGCCCCTTGACCGGCCTCCGTTTGTAGCTGTGATATCAGTTGATCCAGCAGTGGCGACTCGTGCAACACCTCCAATGCCGACGCCAGTGACATATAAGCACTTCGGGGTCCTCCTATATCCCTAGAGGGGTCGCCACTCGGGTTGGAGAAAAAGTCGTTTAAATGCTGCGCCAGTGTATTTCGTGAATGGCTATTCTGCGTCGCCCCCCTCTCCGTCAAATTCACATTATGATCATCTAGATACCCAAAAGTTAGCCTTTTTACGACATCTCCATCTGCTGCACCACTCACCTTCATACGATGCCATCTTGTCCAACTAATGCCTAATAATTAGCTGTCTTGTCTGAGGCAAACGTGACACCCCTCGGATCCAAGTCGGTATTCCGCTTCGCGGCATCGATCGCGGCTCGTCGAGCCTTGCATACATGCACCCAATTTTCCTAATAAAATCAATAGAACTAGCCAACCAATAAACGTTCTCGCCAATCCATCTATTAAATCTATTCTTCTTTTTCCAGAAAAATAAGCAAAAGGAAAACTAGTTCTGGGCCAGGATCGCAGGGGGCCAGCCCCCTGCACCCCCGTGGCTCTGCGAGGCTTCAACGAAGAGTAAGTACGGAACACTACCCATAGTCTCGAGCGGAGCGAGCCCTGGGGTCTGGGGGCATGACCCCAGAAAACACACTTCTGGCATAGGATTGCAGGGGCCACCCCCCTGCACCCCCCGTGGCCCTGCGAGGCTTCAACGAAGAGAAAGTACACTAGTTCTGGGCAAGGAAGGTTTTGCGGGGGGCCACCTTGGTCGCTCTGCGAGACTTCAACGAATGGAAATAATGAACACTATCCATGGCTTCGAGCGAAGGGGGGGTCTTTATCTTTAGCTAGCATCATAGAGTTTGGATATATCGATCGATCCCGGCCAGCAAAGCTCATCTACGTATCTTAATGCTTCAACAATCTGGATAAACAGACCAGCCTTTCTATCTGGCTCCGCAAAAGCCAACTAATGCGTGAGTACGTTCAATTAATGTTGTACATACTGCCCATCATCCGCGAAGAGGACCCAACAATGTCCGGGGATGTGCCTCCCAAAAGGGTTGGCGCCGGCGGATTTAGGATAATTTTGAGCCGCAGGACCCTGAGCACGTATATGCATATGCATGGAAGTTGTAGTCACGTGAGAAAACCAAGCCACTTTTCTTTGGTTAAATGCGCGGCGCGAAATGTTCCGATCACCGTTAAGGCTTACAAGACGGGAGTATAATTGCCACAGGAGGCCCCGTATAAGACAGACCAATGGAGAACACCGGACCTACAAGCAAGCCAACGACGAGCGTGAAGCTTGTGCTGCTGGGAGAGGCGGCAGTTGGAAAGTCGTCTCTTGTGCTGCGCTTTGTGAGCGACGACTTCCAGGAGAACAAGGAGCCTACGATTGGGGCGGCGTTCTTGACGCAGAAGTGTTCATTGCCCAACCGCACCATCAAGTTTGAGATTTGGGATACTGCGGGACAGGAGCGGTTTGCGTCTCTTGCGCCAATGTATTACCGGAACGCCCAGAGCGCCCTGGTGGTGTACGACGTGACCAAGCCTACGTCCTTCATCAAGGCCCGTCATTGGGTCAATGAGCTCAAGGCCCAGGCCAGCCCCGGCATTGTCATTGCATTGATCGGCAACAAGCTTGATCTGGTGGAGGACGAGCAAGACGGTGACGGCGATGATGGCGAGGACAGCAACAAGAACACTACTCAAGAGGCAGAGGAGGGCCAACAGGAGGAAGAAGAGGAAGAGGAGGGCGGCAAGAAACGCAAGGTCGCAACAGAAGAGGGCCAGAAGCTGGCCGACGACGAGGGCTTGCTCTTTTATGAAACGTCGGCTAAATCTGGGCTGAACGTCAAGCAGGTCTTCTTGGCAATCGCCAACAAGATTCCCGAAGAAAGCCTCAAAAAATCCAACCGTAATAAGAACGATAACGAGCTCAACTCCACCGACGGAAGAATCGACCTAAACAATACTAATCAGTCAAACCAGTCCTCCCAAAATTGTGCTTGTTAACTATTTATATCCCGCATTAATAAATCTTCTCTTATGCTTTCTCCCCTTGCAACAGACCCCCAGATCCCCATGGTCGGCTTCGCTGAGGTCCATCCTAACCCAGAAGAATGTTGCCTGGAGACAGGCCCTAGACCCCATGGGTTCCCTTCGCTCGAGGGTATGAATCCATTCGTTGAAGACTCGTAGTCTCAGGGTGCAGGGAGTTGCGCCCGAGCAAATCCTATACCAGAACAGTTTTTCTGGGGGCACGCCCGCAGATGCCTGGGCTCGCTTCGCTCGAGTTAATTATTTGATTAAATGGCAATTAGTACCTTGATTACGATCGAGAAAAAGTAAACAGTAGACTAGAATCACCTGTGTGGATCGACGGTTCATCTTAACGCTAAAAACACTAGGGGCGGTATTGTCTATAATTGATGATCAATATGATTCACACCATAAACGATGTCGCTTCAAATTGCACAAGAAGCCATAATCTGCGCACTCGAGACGGAACACTTTTGAGCCAGCTGTTTGATAATGGGTTTAGCTAAGATACCAGAGTTGGTTGAACCTAATGGTGAATATGCCTCTACCAGGATAGGACTTGCAGTACTCTATCAGTTTGTTCTGTGGTAAATATGGGTGGACGTCAACTTGATTGACAATGGGAATCTCCTTCGTCATAGGATGCTCAATAATCCTTCCATTTGCTTGGTGGAAATGTTTGAAACACCAATATTGTTTTGACTTTGTTCTTAGACAGCTCCTGCACAAGTTCCCATGTATTGGTAAATGTCTGGCCGTGGTCTATTGCCCCTGCACCGTACGATAAAGGGATTATAGGTAGCAGATGATCGGTTTTAGCTTCCTGTTCTGGAAACAAATGGTGTTCTTAGACGAACTTCCAAGTAGCTATATATAGATGCTAATTATTTTGAAAGAGCGATTTCAGCTTCCCCCAACCCTACCCAAATTCGGTGAAGCCGGCTCAGAGGGCCTGGAACTGGTCCCCAGGAATATTTGTTGCATTACACCTGAACCTAGTCCTCAAAGCGCACTGTTTTCAATTTTTTTTTTTTTTTTTTTTTTTTTTTTTTTTTTTTTTTTTTTTTTTTTTTTTTTTTTTTTTTTTTTTTTTTTTTTTTTTTTCAAAAGAACAGGTGATATGTTTTCGATTGCCCTTCTCAACTCTAAGAATGTCTATGCTTTTTTTTATTTTCAAATGCTTGAATTACTAGTATATAATGTTTTGATATATAGTCCTCTCTCGACATTCGGGACTAATATAATAGATTTAACGAAAACTTTAAGTATATTTGCTAGGGGGTTTGGTGATGTTGACACCCTCCCAAGAACACAACGAGTGGGTGAATGAGAGTGCACACGCGGTTTTCAGAATATCCGCTGAATGCATCATCTCTTAGAAGTCGGCTAGAACACAGTATATTCCAATCTCGTGTGAATCCGCCAGTATCGGTGTTTTTAGATGCGTTGGATGCCTGCAAGGAACTAGTCGGGGGTGGGACCACGGCGGCTCGGGCGATTCCTGAACGGTCGATTGAGCTATCCCAGACCGACATCAGCAATGGCAATGTAAAAGCGGAGGCGCTTGCGTGGAGGGTGGTTTCTCATGCCCGAAGAACCCTGGGCGTAGATCAAGCATATCCCGTGTCTAAACGTTACCTGACATTGCGATTTGAACCCAAGCACCAGCAATTGCTAGAGCTGATTGCGTTGTGTAAAGATGCATCCAAACAATTAGAGCTCGGATACATTTCCCTTCGTTACGCCCTACTAGATCGTGACTTGCATTTGGCTTTTGCCATCCTCGATGCAGCGACGAAACGGCCGGTTTCTCTGCAACGGGAACAATTGCTGGCCTCAACTAGCTTGGCAGTCGCCTCTATTCTCGGAGCAGGACTGATCGACTTCCCCCTATCCACATTCATGCTTGGAATCAGCGGTTCTTCCATTGCCGCTCAATATCTAGCCCTCAGCCGCACCGACCGAGTGAAATGGAGAAAACATGTGTCTGTCGTGCACCAATTGTCGCATTTCCATACTCTAATGATGGCCAACAGAATAATAGCCGGTGTTGACGAACTGATGGACGTCAACGTAACCAACTACCATCAAAAAGGCCACTCTATAAGCGACCATACGGAAGTTCTTCAATGTCTCCGAAAAGAACTCCGACATCGCAACCTCAAACTCATCTCAAAACCAGACGAAGAGACAGAGCTTTACCACCAGTATTGGAAAACTGCAGGAAAAGACATCCACTGGGTAGAACCTGATCAAGACCCAACAGATCGGTTCCTCTAAACCAACATTTCTTGGGGCAAACCCTGTGGCTCCGCTTAGCAAAGGACTACGATTATAAACCAGTCTTCTACAAGGCAGAGTCAGATATCAACGAACCTATTAAAGCACTTGGTCTCTTGGGGCACGCCCCCAAACCTCGTGGCACCGCTTCGCGAAGGCGTATTGGTGTAAATCAGTCTTCTGCGAAACAAGGACAATGTTTTTGCTTCTATTTAAAAGAATAATACTGTTAATTAATTGCTGGTTCTCTCTTGCTTGACACAGATTCAACTGGCTTAAGCCTCACAGAGCTAACGAAACAATTAGCCTCTGTGATCTCAGAAGGTCACAGTGCCCATAATCCGCAAAGCTGATCCAAGGGGTCTGGGGGAGTGCCTCCAAAAGCTAACAACAGCCAGCCTCTAACGCCACAGAAGCTTGTCCCGCCAGCAGAAGCTTAGTAGGGCAAATGTCTTCGGTTCTTTTTATGAAAGAACAACGCTGGTTCAACGTTTATACTTAGTTAGCAGATGGGGAGGTCTCTCGTTGTAAATGTTAGAATTGGATGTTAAACAGAAATGTTATTCTAATGTACAATCTAGTTAATCATGGACTCATTAATTGTTGGGCGACGAGCATGCAGCCACCGAGCATGAAGCGGACGAGGGTGTCACCTGAAAGACTACCAATTGCGTAGACTTTGTCAGTGATTTTGAGATTAGAGCTGAAGCCGTCCAGTTCGTCTCTAATGGTGTTTTTGGTAATATGGGATAGATATTCGTTGTCTCCGGCATCTTCATTGATATGGTTCAGAACGCGTGGACAGACATAGTCGAGACATCCAGACCTTCCTGTTCGGAGTTTGATTTTGCTTACTCTGCGATGGATGATATCGCCATTTTCTAGCTCTATGTCGACCATTCCATCGGGGGTGATTTCAATTACTTTTGCGTTCACCAGCCCTTCATAGTCTCTGTTGTCCTCTTGTTCAGTCATTGTGCAATGTTTCTTGGCCTTGGCCTCGCGTACCGTCTTCACTATCAGGTTGTACACAGATGCATATTCTGGATAAAGCTCCTTTGGATACCGTCGTAGGGGGCATGGGTTGTTTTTTGGGTCCCATTTGAATATGTGTATTACTGACGATCCCTTTTGACATTTGTTTATCGCCTCCGCCGCGGACACCCCCGATCCAATGATCAACGTGGAACACGGTCCATGTGTACAAGGATCCTCGCACGGCGGCGTGGCCAATGGCGGGACTACTGTGTGCGTATTCAAAAAATGTTTGTCATCTGCAGAGGAAATGATCTTTGCCAATTGACCAAAGTCCTGTGAAGCAGAAGAGTGCTTGTAATTGGGGCGATCAGAGACGCCAGAAGCCAAAACGACGTTGCTTGCTCGTAGCGATGTCGTCGTGCCTGTTTTGTGGTTCACATAGGTCACGTTAAACGATGAACAATTATCCTTGGCCTCATCGACACAGGTCACCGTGACATTGAACATAAAGTTTGATTCGATTCCAACCCTTTTAGGGTATTCGGCGTAGTAGTCGGATACATCCCTTCGAGTTGGCCTTGAATAGTCCTTTAGCCGGGTATGGTATTTTTCTTCAAAAAACTCCGAATACGAATACTCTGGCAAAGATAACATTTCTGCGTAACTCAAAGACATGTCTTCTGGACCATCTGTCTCGTTGATATTTGTCCATTGCCCACCAGCATGGGGAGAATTACCCAGCACTTTGTGCGAGACCTGCTTACATTGCTTCCAGAGAATTCGCGACTTCTTGCATGCTGAGTTGGACGCAAACTCTGTCTCATCAGCAGCTACCAGAGTGTCGACCAAAAGATCCACAGCAAGCATGTTGGACGAATAGAAAGAGGCGTAGCGAGAGCTAACATAATCCAAAAGCTCAGTGTCACTGACAGCATCTAGCAACGATGGCGAGCCGGCACCTCGATAAACATACTTGTTCAATAATTGATCTAGCGTCGAGTCCGGATGGGGCCCATGCACCTCGGAGTCATAATATGGGTTATGTCCGCTCAATATGTACGATAGGAATATCCCACTAGGACCGTTGCCGATAATGGCCACCTCGACTTGCTCTTGATCATCACAACTGGCGGTCATCGAGGGGATGATTATAAAGCCATAGACATGGATAAGTCAAGAGGAGAGAAAAAAAACAAGTGCTGCAAAAGGGTCTCACAATAGGTCCGAGTGTGGAGGATTTTTTTTCCTCTGATAGAAACTAAGACATGTGCTGACAAATCGCCCTACCGCCCGAAAGCGGCAAAGATCGCTCGGCTATATGTAGACGTTATCACACTGGATTCTCATTAATTACACCCTACACACCTACCTACCTGCACTACCACTCTTAATCGGTCCTTCGTCTGCAAAAATAATGGAATAATGCCAATTGTCTTTTTGTATTCGAGCCATCCAATCACCGGACCAATCCGTGCTTGCTTAAAGACTCTTGAGACAACCCGGAACACCGGTCCGAACCCACACACACTTCCGCACCCCGGACCTCGTCCTCCGCACATTTAACTAGTTAGCGCTAGCTAGTTGAATTTTTTCTGGGGCAATGCCCTCAGAACCCATATCCGAGCGATCAGATTCACCGAGTTTTGCCTATGGAATTACGTTTGTGGGGCAGGATGACTATTTGCTTGGGTTTCGAGCTACGATTTGTATTATTTAATAACAATTGATGCCCATCATCCTTCGTGAATTAGGCAGCAGTTGTCTGGAGTAGGCAGGATATTACTGAAAAAAAATTCAACCTTTAGTGTATAATTACAAGTATTTATTCGAGCTTTTTGGTATCATGAATTTTTAAGCCGAAACTTCTGCGAAGCTGGCCCGGGGCGGAACTTAAGCAGACCTTGGGTATCTGAGGAATTGCCTCCTTGTCCCTGGGAAGAGCAGTTAATCGGGCGACAATTACGTACGATTTGTTAAAGGACGATCAGTTGAAGAAGCGATGACTGGGGACGGAGATTCATAATCGGAATCTTCTTCCTTAGTTTCGCCGATGATTTTGCCTCGAACGTTGAAGATTCCATCCATACGTCGGTTTTTGAAGGTAAGGGCAAGAAGCCACATGAGAGCGTAGACTACTAAGGGTGGGATGAGTAGATATCTCATGACGCCGTTGAAGGAGGTGTTGATGGCTTTTCTGGTGTCTGTATCCATTGGATAAGAACGAGCCTTTGTCATGTCGTTGATAATGTTGTGAATCCTGTCCTCGCTGAGGTTGGGGAGGTTCTTTCTGAGATTATCAGGGTACACCCGTCTATAGACAGCTCCTGAGACGGCATCTCCAATCACCTGGCCGAAGGCAATGAAGGAATGGTACAGAGCTAGCGTCTGAGCTACTTCATCGTGACTGCAGTAGGATTGCACGTTCACGCTGTTTGGAATAGTTTCAAGGCCCTCACCAATACCGGCCAGCAGTTGACCGGCCACCAGCTGTCCGACGGTAGACCATGGCCGTCTGAAGTGATAGACCAATCCAAGGCCGATGAGGGCTACTGTGGATCCGGAGAGAATAAACAGTTTGAGGGTTTTGACATATTTGATGACAAACGATGTGATCATACCGACGGCGGTGGCAGCGACGGTGAGAACAACGTTGACATTGTTTGCTGTTGTGTTTGACAGATTGTAGACGACCATTAGCCAGGAAAAGAAGTAGGGGCTGAAGATGTTGTATGCCATGTAGTACAGAAAAATGAATGCAAATGATTTGCAGATGTCGATGTTCCTGAACACATTGAAACTCATGATGGGGAACCGTGGAACCTTGAACTCATAGAAAGGGAATGCAATGAGACACAGTCCACCAAGAACCACCATGACGATGATATGAGATTTCCGCCATTCTTCGGAATGCGCAGATGCCAATGGAATGGCGATGAAAACCAATGCAAGCCCTGCGGACAGGAGTATAGACCCGCCAAAGTCTAGCTGATCAACAATATGCCGTTTGCTGACAGAAGTTTTGGGATGCAGCTTTCGAGCCTTCAGCTTGTTGAAGAAGAGAATTGATAAAATCGGTATCGCACAGGCAGGCACAATCACAGCCCACATTCCAAGGCCCCATCTCCAACTATATTTTTCCAAAACCGCCGTAGTGATAGGCCCTCCCAGCCATGGTACAAATACGTACCAAATGGTGGGTAATGCGATAAAAATCCCGCGATGCACCATATCCGTCGTGTCTGCCGCAAACACATGCTGCATGAACTGTATCCCAACTTGTCCAAAGGTGTAGAATATTTGCGCCGCAAAATAGGTTTCAATGTTTGGACTTGTTGCCAACATTATATGTCCAATTGCAATCGAAACCACAGAAATGAGGTACCCCTCAAAGCGACCAATCACGTCAATCACTTTGGCCAGAATCGGCCGTGTAATCACGTTCACAACACCGTTGACCACCTGCACCGTGGACAACAGCGATTGCTTGTTGAAGTCGGCAGTTGCATAATTGCTATAAATTGAAAGCGTCTGAGCATCAAGGGCAATTGCGGCTGATGCCAGCAAAACCCCCACCCACGCGATTACGAGTCCTTGCGTGGACCAGGTGCTGGCAATTGCCTCCATCTCATCCACGCCACCTGCCCGTTGTCGAGCTCCGTCTTCACCTTCATCATTTAGCGGTGAGTCAGAATGCTCAGAATCTGATCCAATTGTCTCTTCTGCAGTCGCAGAGGATTGTCTGTCCACCACATTACTGCCTGTGGTGTTCCTCCGTGAAAACCGCATCAACCCTTAACCGCATCTGGCTACAGGATACACGTCTATTTAAGTAGCCATTTAATCAGTCCTGCATCGTCGTTGATCCGTGAGGTCACCGGCCAGTAAAATTCTTCCGAATACATGCACATTTATTATGCTCCAATCTAACTACCCCTTCAAGGGCCCTCCCCAAAATCTGAGACATTACACTTCACCCTTTGAATTCGCATCTTCTCATACACAGTTTTTCTGGGACAACCCCACACCCCTGCGGTTGGCTTCGCTGAGCTTTGCGAACTAGTTCGCTTCTGGTCAATTGCAAGCTTTTAGCGTCTTTTCTGGCAAAGAGGGCCGTTCCTTTCTATAAGTTTTAGTATCCGGGAATATTTTTTTCTGCATAAACTGTTTCGTAAATTGACGCAAGCGACGCCGATCCTTTGGCACGATCTCAATCCCCTTTTATTTCATGGACCACCAACAACCAAAGATGGCCGGAGCTAGCTACCAGTTGCATTCGCTAAGATAATTAATATATACATGTAATTCCAGGTAGCGAGTCCACCCCCACGTTACACAGTGCTTCAGTGTCCTAAAATGGACCTATTACTAGTTACAAATTAACGGCTTATACGCGCGCGCTAGCTTACATAAAATTAAAATGCTCACGGCTATAGTCTCGATCTCAACCGGTCGTTCGATTGATTTGCAACTAGGGTAAACGCAGTTGATACGAACCCCTGGTCCTGATCCGTCCAACCAACCTCAGTTTGATATTCTGGCGCACTCCATACAATATATATGTAGAATTCGATCTTGTTTTAATTTGTGTAAGCATCAACACAGTGATGTTCGGCTGCAGGTCCCTTGGTGGTTACTGGTTTCCCAACATATAACTTTGCGTTGGTCCCTCAGTTCCTCAATTAGTTAATTACCTGTAGCAGAGTCAAAAAATATACACGTACTGTAGCTACAACAACTGACCAATAATGTCAGAAACATCTACATAATATTTAACATTGGGTTATTCCCTAATTGCAGTAGCCTTCCTTGAAGCGTTACAGTGCTTTTGCTTCTTTTAAGACACAGATTATGAATTGTCTTCTAGGTGCTTCCCCCAAATCTCAACGGCTCTGCTTCGTAGAAGGTTTGTTAATGGTTTTCTTCGAAGCAGAACTAACGCTTTTTGCTTCTTTTTCTGAAATAAGGAGATATTATTGGACTGCCTGGCTCTGTGCCAGTCCGCGAGCTTTATGTATAGGCATGGGGTAAATTGAGCCGCACGCGACGGGATGAGAGGAGGAATAAATGGGTGGGATGACAACGCCAACACTTATTCCAGGGACAATGGGTATTGAACAAAGTGCATCTGAAGTTAAATTGACCACCTCCGGAGGCGCGAGCGTGCGTATTCTTCGCTTTGGCGCGACCGTGTTGTCATGGAAGACTACCGACGGCCAGGAGCAACTGTGGTTGAGTGAGAAGGCGATTTTGGACGGCTCCAAGGCAGTTCGGGGAGGCATTCCATTGGTATTCCCCGTCTTTGGCAAAGCAACGGAGGGACCTTGTGCCAATCTACCTCAACACGGGTTTGCACGTAACCATGAATGGGAATTTCTCGGTCAGGTCAATGAATCACCATTGACAGTGCAATTCGGTCTTGGACCTGAGAACTTGTCGGCTGCAGCCAAGGAACAATGGGGATATGACTTTACCCTGATTTACACTATTACACTCGAGGATGATAAGTTGACGACTGCTCTCACCGTCGAAAATACCGATAAGAAACCGTTCGATTTCAACGTCCTTTATCACACCTATTTCCGCATCCCAGACATTTCCAGCGTCCATGTTGAGGGTCTCTCAGGTGCTGCAGTTGTTGACAAGGTCAGCAAGTCGAACTACAGTGCCGAGGAGACCAATGTGACTGTCGCTGGAGAGGTTGATCGTGTCTATCAAGATGTAAACCCTTCTCCAGTCAAGATTGTGTCTAATGGCAAGCCAAAACTATCGCTTGAGAACCGAAAGAATCTCCCCGACATGGTCGTCTGGAACCCTTGGACCGAGAAGGCTGAGGGACTCGCAGACTTTTATCCTAAGGACGGTTTCAAGCAAATGATCTGTGCAGAGACCGGCGCAGTTGGTAAATGGGTTCCAATCCAACCAGGCGAAAAATGGGAATCCTCTCAAACCCTTGAAGCTCATTTGTAGTTTGCCCACTTTACATAATAACACACTTTTTTGGAGGTCTATCATAATCAGAACTGACTTCTCCGGAGCACGTCTCCAGATTCCTTGGGCTAGCTTCGCTCGAAGTTGGGACTATTCGTTGAAGCATCGCAGAGCCATGGGGGTGCAGGGGCTGGGACTCTGCAAATCTAACCCTGGTGTAGTTTTCCCCCAGACCCCCCTGGGATCGTTTCGCTCGATGTTATGGGTAGTGTTCAATTGTTACTATTGGTTAAAGCTCCCCAGTGACTCGGGGTGCAGCGGACTGACACTTCAATTTATAATGGTAGGATAATTCTGAAGCAACAGAAGAATAGGGTAGGGTTGCAAATCTTTTTATAGTATAAATTATAACTTGGCTCTTACGTTCGACCTGAGGTTATTCTTTGTGGCGATTTGATTGACTTTGACGGAACCAGAGTCATTTGGTTCGCCGTCTTCGCCAAAAAAGACAACAGTTACAGTAAGGTCATCACGGTGATTTCTTGAGAGTGGGCTTGGGATGGAGACAAGCATAGACACCTGCTCTCTATCGGCACCGCCAAGGGCGTTTCGGATCAGGTGTGTGGCGACGTTTTCATCTTCAACCACGAATTTGGGCGAGTAGCCACCACGTCGCCTTAGGGGTTGTTTCTGTGCTTCCTTGTTTGTTGACACGTCCTCTACAGTGGTTGTTGAGCGTTGCTGGGTTTCGCCCGAGGAGCCAAACAGTCGCGAAAAGATTCCAGGACTGCTCTTGGATGGCGTTGGTAGGGAGTGATTGAGGTATTCCGGATGCTTCTGTTCCATCCACTGAGCAACAAGAGTGACGACTTCTTCGTTGGAAAGCATCTCAAACAACCCGTCAGATGCCATTACTAGAAAGTCGCCCTTGCCAGGACTAACCTGGGTTGTGGTCACCTCAGGCTTAGCAGTCACATATGGAGGAGACTTCAATTCGTTAGGGGTTCGTCGCCCAAAAAAGGCCTGTGAAACCTTGTTCTGTACGTCACGTGTCCATTTATAACGAGCATCGCCAAACGCTCGCGTAGGCTCTAATTGGCCCAACACCCGGCCGTTTCTAATGGCCGTGGCCTCTTCACCAGGATGCTCTGAGCGCACACGATGGGCCTCTTCGCTGTTAGAGCCAGTCTGGTCTGTCGACAGAGCAGTCGCCGTCCATTGCCCATTCTGGTTTCGGGAACCAAGAACAGCCCGAGAGTCGCCCGTCACGGCTACGCGAAGCTTTTGCGAATGCGAATCATAGAAGGCGAGCAAGCCACAGGAACCAGACAATGCAGGCGCAATCATCTCTGTGGCAATGGTCTTGTTTGGATTGGAGAGTAATCTGTTGACGGACTTGTGCACAATCTCGTCGTCCAGATTCAAAAAGCCTTGTTGGATGGCCGCGTCTATAGTCTCTGGAGAGGGTATTAGTCTATAGGGAGAATTTGGTGAGGATCGCGTGTAAACCTTGTCCAGTTCATTCAGGACATAGTTAATCAACGAATCCCGCAGTTTTGCGCTTGTCGTCCACCCACTGTGTCCGTCATAAATACCCCAAAACATCCAGTCAGTCGATTGACGGTCGTCGTTCCCAGGCCCGGATATCAGCGGAACCTGAATAGTTCTTTCAGACCGGTCATCCTCAATTGGATTATTACTCGCCAACTGACAGACGTCATATCTCAATACACCCTTTCCGCGTTCCACCAGATAGCTCTCCTCGTTCTCCCTCAGCCACGACGAAACCTGACCAGGGGACAACAACGAAATTGTGTGTTTCCCACCTCCAGACCGCGGGATTCCATAGGCAGCCGACGTAGAAAACGACGGCGACGATGAAGACGGCGTTTCATTGCCTACCTTGGCGCGAATCGAAGGTGCCGCCACATACGACCCAACAAGAAACAGAGACGAGGCCAGCACAACATTCAATGAGCCTGATCGAGCTCGCATTTTATCCCCCAGCCGGCTCGAATAGCTCAAGCTCCGTATATTCCCTGCGCGACCAAGTCTCTGCTGTAATCGTGGTACAGTCGGTCTAAGCATTAGTTTCTTCTTAAACTCTTTCGTCCCTCCAAATTCACGGCATCGGGTCCCGGCGCGCGACCGCTATAACATCCACGTGATTTAACCCCTAACCCAAAGCTTGAATTAAAAGACGTAAAATTGACATGCCCAGAAATAGCTCTAGATTTGAATCTGGGCTAGGACTGCAGGAGCCAGTACCGTACACCCTGTTGGTCTTACGAAGCTTCAACGAATAGTGAACCAACGCTGTCTGCACACATCCCGGCTTCGGCGCAGCCGACTCTGGGGTCTGGGCACACACTCAGAAACATAGCTAGATGGAAATCAACCTCAATTTGCTGTCCAGTGTTCGTTAAATCTATTATATTAGAGTCTCGAATGTCGAGAGAGGACCATATATCAAAACATTATATATCAGTAATTCAAGCATTTGAAAGTGTCGATCATATTGTGGTAGCGCCGGATTTCCACCATGGTATTATGGTTTGGTATGATGATACCAATTCTTAAAATTTATCAACTAGAAGCTGCTTCCGACCATACGCTAGAGAGTCTTTCTTCTTTTTCTCGCAAAAAGCGTTGTTCCGCTTCGCAGAAGGTCTGGGTGCCCAAACCTCGGCGAAGCCGACCCTGGGGGTCAGGGGGCGTGCCCCCAGAAATCGATCTCAACTCGCTGTCTGCTATTCTTCTTTGTCCAGAAGAAGAAGCAAAACGTTTACAGATTTTCCCAAGAACGGGCGGGAACCTCCAGGTGAGGGTTTTTCAATGAAATATTTCTTAATCAAATAAACCCTTTGGCCTCTTGTCCAGGTTAAAAGCTCATCAAAACCGCTGGCACCTTTATTTGTGGCCTTCCCCAGAAACATAATTGTGAGTCTGTTATCGCAATTGGGCTTCTAAAATTCTTTTTCTAGAAGGCAGAGTCAAAGACATTTCTCTGTTTTTGAGAAAGGCCATCCTAGACCCAGAGCTCGGCGAAGCCGACCCAAGGGGCCTGGGGGCGTGCCCCCAGAAACATCTAGCTATCTAGCTATCTAATATACTCTTGCTTAATTAGCCAGAAGACACCGATGGGGGACTTGAAGTCGGTTTGAAATTTACGGGGCTGTGTAAAATAAGGCACGGCTGAAATATTTAGTGTGTGATCATTCATAAGTATTGGTTGAGGAAAAAAAAAAAGAAAGAAAAACTCTTGTCAAATTATATCAGGATGCCACCCAAGAAGAAGCAACAGGAAAGCGCGAAGACGAAGGCTACGAAGAGAGACAAGGCGGCACAAGATAAGACGTTTGGGCTGAAGAACAAGAACAAGTCGTCGAAGGTGCAGCAATATGTGAAGCAGGTGGAGGCCCAGACGAAGGCAGGTGGATCTGCTGAGGCGAAGCGACGACAAGCCGAGCAGGAGCGAAAGGCGCGGGAGAAGAAGGAGGCAGAAATGGCCAAACTAGAGGCCCAGAAGCTGTTCAAACCCGTGCAACAACAAAAGGTTCCATTTGGCGTGGATCCTAAAAGTGTGGTATGTGCCTACTTCAAACAGGGCGTGTGTACCAAGGGAAGTAAGTGTAAGTTTAGCCACGATCTGAACGTTGAACGTAAGGGCGAGAAGAAGGATCTGTATGCAGACGACAGAAAGAACGAGGACACTATGGAGGACTGGGATGAGGAGAAGCTGAGGAGCGTTGTGTTGTCCAAACACGGCAACCCCAAGACCACTACAGACAAAGTGTGCAAATACTTTATCGAGGCGGTGGAAAACAAAAAATACGGCTGGTTCTGGGTTTGTCCAAATGGTGGCGATAATTGTAAATATAGACACTCCCTGCCACCGGGCTTCAAGCTCAAGACCAAAGAGCAGCAAAAACTGGAACGTGAGGCCGCCGCCAATGCCCCTACAATCACCCTCGAAGATTTCATCGAAACCGAGCGACAGAAGCTGCCTAAGGAGCTTACCCCGGTCACATACGAAACGTTCATGCAGTGGAAGAAACAGCGCCAGGAGAAGAAGGCGGCCGAAAAGGAAATGGAACAGAAAAAGCAGAAAACTAATAAGGTTCTGTCCGGTAAAGAACTCATGGAATCCGGCAAATTCAACGACGAAGACGATGGCGTCGACGATTCGTTCAACTTCGCAGAGCTCCGTCAACGAACTGACGAAGTTGAAAATGAAAACAACGATACTGACAACAACCAAAACGGTAATTAAAATTGCATCTAGTCCTATCCAACTCGGCTGTAGTGTCTTCAATTCATTTCAACCTTGGAATTTCAACAAAACTCACCACCCTACCTCCTGAAGTCGCCCTCGATCATATACTTAACCAGTTTATAGTTTCTGGGGCCTGGCCTCAGCCCCCACAGGGTCGGCTTTGCCGAGTTTTGTGGCCATCAACCAGAATATGCCTAGCTTTGGGTCGGCGTCCCTAGAGCTGGGTAGCTACTAGGCTTCTAAACGAGCGTTTTTTGTTTCTTTTCTGGAAAAAGAAAAGAAGTACTATTATTTTGATCCAATTTTTTTTTTTGGGGACAAGGCCCCATAGCTCCGCTTGCGGAAGGATTGAGCTTATTGATTTGTCGTTTTCTGGGGCACACCCGCAGACCCCGTGGTTTCGCTTCGCGGAAGGGCTGGGTCGAAGGAATTTCCGTGACGGAGAGGAACGCCTTCTGCTTCGTTTCGCTTACAAGAAGGGTTCTGTTAGCCAGTTGGTTTTTTGCCTTTTTCCGGGGAGAGGCCTCCAGGCCCCGTTGTCCCATTTTCTGACAAGGCAAGGGTCTTTTTATGATTGGGCCCATGACATTCTGCGGAGCAGAACAGCGCTTTTTGCTTCTTTTTCTGGAAAAAGAAGAAACCCCGAAGAAGACCCGTAGGTAGTGGGTTGAAAATAAAACTGAGCCACACGTTGACTGTGTTTTCATCAGTTGCTGGATGTGAGCACCCCTAGCTATTTTGATGCAGAGAAAAGGATTATCTGATTTGACAAATACACATAGTCCAGACTTCGGCTAAGCCGACCTCGGGGGTCTGGGGGTCCCCGAGACTTTGAGGCAATTCACATGATTGGTTCAGGGGGTGTTAATTTGTGTCGGGGAGCCGGACCGACCGGTATGCGGTGGAGCGCGAATCGACGTGAAGCGAAAAATCATTACTTATAATACACAAGGGAGGATACGTACATTGAACGATTGAAGGTTGTGTGTATGAGTTGTGACGAATAGACACGAAAATTTGGAGGGTAGAGGACGCGACACTTGTTATTAGAAATTTGAGCGTGTAGTGTAGAATAAGGATGGGACGACGAAATGACGACTCGAAGGAGAAGGCCAAGCCTGTGGAAGAGAAGGGTGACAGAGCGCAGCAGACGGAGGGGACGCAATATGAGCTAAATGCACAGGAATTTGGTCCTTTGGAAAGCAAGAAACATTTGTATATTCAGAGACATCCGCCGGGTAAGGAGCTTCCTCCAGTTGAGGAGGACCTGCCTTCGCTTTTTGTGTACATTAGCACCTACATTTCCTATCTTGTGCTGATTATTATCGGTCATATACGTGACTTCTTTGGCAGACTGTTGAATGACCCCGCTGCTATGGATTTGAAGGAGGTGGATGGATATGCGCCTTTGTTTTCAGATTTTGACTCGTTTTACACGCGACGATTGAAGCATCGTTTGACCGATTGCTTCAATCGGCCCACCACAGGCGTCCCTGGCCGCTTTATTACAGTCAAGGACCGCTACTCGCTGGACTACAACGACACGTTTATTTATCCCGGCACGTCTCGACAGTGCTTAAACCTGTCTTCCTACAACTACCTAGGCTTTGCCCAGTCCAAAGGCCAATGCACGGATGCGGCCGAAAAGTCCATAAAGGAGAACGGCATCCACTCTGGCGGACCACGAGCCGTTAGTGGCACACTGGACATGCATCGAGAAACCGAGGATATCATGGCGGACTTTGTTGGTAAAGAGGCTTGTACTATTTACTCCATGGGCTATGCAACCAATGCAAATGTGTTTGCGTCGCTGGTGGACAAGCATTGCTTGGTGATTTCTGACGAGCTGAACCATGCATCGATTCGATTTGGTGTCAGGGTGTCCAAAGCCGTGATCAAGATTTTCAAACACAACGACATGGAGGACCTGGAGAAGTTGCTCAGAGAACAGATTTCCCAAGGTCAGCCAAGAACACATCGTCCATGGAAGAAGATCATGATTGTTGTCGAAGGTCTGTATTCCATGGAGGGCACCATGTGCAATCTCCCCCGGCTGATTGAGCTTAAGAAACGTTACAAGTTCCACCTGTTTGTGGACGAGGCTCATTCAATTGGTGCCATGGGCCCTCATGGCCGTGGTGTTTGTGATTACTTTTCTATTGACCCCAAACATGTGGACGTGCTCATGGGCACCTTCACCAAGAGTTTTGGTGCTACAGGTGGTTACATTGCAGCCGACCAGGATACCATCGATCATCTGCGGGTGCGCAACATGGGCGATGTCTACGCAGAGTCCATGTCCCCTCCTGTGTTGGCACAGATCCAGTCTTCCCTCAAGACCATCAGGGGCGATGTCAGGCCCGGCGAAGGCGAGGAACGTCTGAGACGGCTGGCCTTCAACTCGAGATACTTGCGGCTGGGCCTGAGACGAATGGGCTTCATTGTTTCTGGTATTGAAGACAGTCCAATCATACCACTCATGCTTTACCAACCTGCCAAAATGCCAGCATCATCCAGAGCCATGCTCGCCCGTAACATCGCCGTCGTGGTTGTGGGCTACCCGGCAACGCCGTTAGCATCTTCGCGAATGAGACTCTGCGTCTCGGCCGCCCTCACAAAAAGCGACATGGACACCCTTCTAAGAGTGTTTGCCGAAGAAGAAGAATGGTTAGAAATGCGCATCTCACAGGAAAAAGGCAAGTTCTCAGGAAAACGCCTCCGATGGCCCGTCGAAGATGTCATCGCCTCCCTCGAAGACGACGTCCACAAAGATTGGTCCCAGCTTGACTAACTCCTTCCTTCCATCCAAAGTAATATATTAATCCTAGATCATATTCTTCTATTGAGTGCAAGCTCCCTCTAACTCTTTGTCACTTTCGCTGAGAACTGTTAACCAACGCATGGAGGTATTTGCTGGGGGCCAGCCCCCAGACCCCCGTGGTTCCGCTTCGCGGAAGGGCTGGGTCCAAGAATCTTCTGCGAGACAGAACGACGCTTTGTGCTACTTCTGGTGCTAACTAATTAGTTTAGCTTGTTCTGGGGTCCAGCCCCCAGACCCTCGTGGTTCCGCTTCGCGGAAGGGCTGGTCCATGAATCTTCTGCGAAGCAGAACCAACGCTTTTGGCTCTTTTCCAGAACGGGAGAAGGGAATACCAAGGTGGTTAAACGGTGCGGCAGAGGGTGGTTGCTTTTGTTTGTGCTGCATGTCTTGTGGCTGCAGGCTGCAGCCGATGTTGACATGCAGGTGGTCAAAGGGGGGAAATAAACAAACATTGATTTGTGTATTTAAAGAGTCTGTATTTGCGTCAATTATTAAATATAAGTACCATGATGGAAACGTTTCTGGATTGGCTGATTTTATTGCTATCTATTCTTGTATCTAAGCTTCAAGATTATAAGCGGACACTCAACGAGAAGCGCAACAAGCCAAAGCCGCTAATTGAGTTAAACAATGTAGAACCCATTGACATCGAGAGTGCAAGCTACTCATCTTCGCCCTGTAATTGCGCCTATTGCACCGGCGCCTTACCAACGATCCCTGAAGACGCTGTACTTCGCCTCCCCCCTCCACTCTACGAATTGTTTTGACCAAACACCCACTCCCATACCTCCATGATTGCTTACAAACTAACATAATAACCAGTTTCTTAATCTTCATTATAAAAGGCCAACATTCCTTGGCGTACGCCTCAGACCCCTAGAATCGGCTTAGCCAAAGTTTTTGAAACATAATTATACTCTTTCCATTCAAGGCCCCCAATACATTCTAGGGTGTGTCCTCAAAAACCACTATAGCTACTGGGCTAGGTTTTGCAGGGGGCCAGCCCCCTGCACCCCCGTGGCTCTGCGAGGCTTTAACAAATAGAAAGGTTTGAACGGTCTCGAGCGAAAGAGCCCTGGGGGGTCTGGGGGCGTGTCCCCCAGAAAACAACTACTATAGTTCTAAGCTAAAGTTTGCGGGGGGCTGTCTATTGCACTCCTGTGGCTCTGCGAAGCTGCGAATAGGAAGAATTGAACACTACCCATAGCCTCGAGCGAAGCGAGCCCCGGGGGGTCTGGGGGCGTGCCCCCAGGAGCCAACCGATATCGATCGGATGTGGTCACAGCTATCCGCCAAATGGACATTTACCCGCCGTTGATGCATGCACGCGGGAAGCGCGTTGGGGGACCTCCGCACTTTAAAAGGAAGCGGCATCGAGAGGATGTTTCCCGAAACATTTTTCATACAGATTTTCAAGATGACTGCCAACCAACTTTATCCCGCGAGATCCCATGCTAAGCGTACTGCTGCAACATTGAAGGATCTGGCCAAGACGCCTGGAAGCGACGTCTCTCCTGCTGATGCTGAAGCGGCCCATCTGTATCTGGCGTCGCCGGCGTTGGAGCTTTGGCCATACAGCGACCAGAACGTTCCGTTCAGACAGAACAGATACTTCAACTACCTCACGGGCGCGTATGATCTGGCCGGAGGCCACGTGATCTACGACGTTGCGAATGACAAACTGACGCTCTATCTGCCGCCGATTGACGAGGACGACGTCATGTGGAGCGGGCTCCCCATGTCGCCAGAGGAGGCGCAGAAGAAGTACGATGTAGACGAGGTCAAGTACGAGAAGGAGGTCGAGAAGGACGTGGCCAGCGCTCAGGCTGTGCTGTCCATTGAGAAGTCGCAGAAGTTTGCGTTCGTGAGGGCCTCCGAGACCTTCAAGGAGGCGCTCGACGAGACCAGACTCATCAAGGACGACTTTGAGCTGAGCCTCATGAGAAAGGCGTCCGCGATCACCGACAACTCGCACATGGCCGTCATGTCGGCCCTGCCCATCGAGACCAATGAGGGCCACATCCACGCCGAGTTTGTATACCACGCCATGCGCCAGGGGTCCAAGTTCACCGCCTACGACCCCATCTGCTGCTCGGGCTCCGACTGCGGCACCCTCCATTATGTCCGAAACGACCAGGAGCTCGACGACAAGCTCCTGGTGCTCATCGACGCCGGCGCCGAGTGGCAGACGTACGCCTCGGACGTCACCAGAACTTTCCCCATCAACGGCGAGTGGACCAAGGAGTCGCGGGCCATCTACGACGCCGTCGCCGACATGCAGAAGCAGAGCATGGGGGCCGTCAAGCCGGGCGTCCAATGGGAGGACCTCCACATCCTCACCCACCGGCTGCTGGTGGAGCACTTCCTCAAGCTGGGCATCTTCAAGAACGGCACCGTCGACGAGATCATGGACTCCCGCATCTCCACCGCATTCTACCCCCACGGTCTCGGACACACCCTCGGCATGGACACCCACGACACCGCCGGCCGGGCCAACTACGAGGACCCCGACGTGATGCTCCGCTACCTCCGCATCAGACGAACCCTCAAGGAGGGCATGATGGTCACCGTTGAGCCGGGCATCTACTTCAACCACTTCCTCATCGACCCTGTCCTCAAAGACGCCCAAAGGGCCAAATACATCGACACCGACGTCCTCGACAAGTACTGGGCCGTCGGCGGCGTCAGAATCGAGGACGATGTCCTTGTTACAAAGGACGGCTACGAGAACTTTACCAAGATCACCAGCGACGCTGACGAAATCGCCAAAATCGTCAAAAAGGGCATCGAAAAAGGTAGAAACCACTTCCACAACGTTGTTTAATTTAGCATAATTACACTACACTACACTTCACACTACTGTTTTCTGGGGGCACGCCCCCAGATCCCCTGGGCTCGCTTCGCTCGATGCTATGGGTAGTGTTCACTTCTTTCTATTCGTTGTAGCCTCGCAGAACCACGGGATGCAGGGGGCTGGCCCCTGCAAATTCTAAGCTATAAGTAGCTGATTTACCCGCTGGGTTCTTTTCGCTCGAGGCTATGGGTAGTGTTCACTTCTCTCTTTTTGTCGCAGCCTCGCAGAGCCACAGGAGCGCAAGGGCAGCCCCATGCAAAATTTAGCTTAGAACTATAGTAGTTGTTTTCTGGCGGCACGCCCCCAGACCCCCAGGGCTCGCTTCGCTCGAGACTATGGGTAGCGTTCATTTCTTACTATTCGTTGTAGCCTCGCAGAGCCACGGGGGTGCAGGGGGCAGGCCCCTGCAAATCCCAACCCAGCAGTGTTTTCTGGGGGCAAGCCCCCAGACCCCCAGGGCTCGCTTCGCTCGAGACTATGGATAGCGTTCAATTCTTACTATTCGTTGTAGCCTCGCAGAGCCACGGGGGTGCAGGGGCTGGCCCCTGTAAATCCTAACTAACCCAGCAGTGTTTTCTGGGGGCACGCCCCCAGACCCCTGGGCTCGCTTTGCTCGAGGCTAGGGGTAGTGTTCACTTTTTTCTTTTCGTTGTAACCCAAATCTACGGAGACCTAGGTGTTGGCCCCCAGAAAAGCTTCTAGCACCATTGAACGATTAAATATGCGTATGGGGTCGAGAGGGCGGGGCACACCCCAAGACTCCTGGGTTCGCTTCGCGAGGTTTTGGGTAGGGTTCTATTCTTTCTGTTCGTTGGAGCCTCGCACAGGTACATCCCATCCTAGTCCAGAACTGTTTTCTGGGGCGCATCCCCAGGCCCCCTGGGCTCGCTTCGCAGCCCGACTTCACGTGCCTCGAGGGAAGTAAAATCGACTATCAAAGCATCCAACATCCCCCCCCCCCCCCCCCC